>SNQJ01S0042330.1:1361-50167 GCA_010110895.2 Picea sitchensis | reverse complement strand
ATTCTTAAGGTCTTCCCACCAAATGGAAGCCTTTCCGTTCAAGTTGACGGTGGCCAGTCGGGCCTTCATATTTTTTGAAAAGTCATGGACTCTGAAATACTTCTTTAGTCCACGTAGCCAAGCCTCTGCTTCCTCTCCCTTCTTTATTTCACTGTCGAAGGAGGGTGGTTTGGCCTTTCTGAATTCTTCGAATTTTCGACCTTTGGAAGGCTTTTGCTCCTTCTATTTCTTTCAGGAATAGGAACTGGTTCTGCTGCTAGAAGAGCCTTCTGAGTCGCTAGCTT
Source organism: Picea sitchensis (assembly GCA_010110895.2). Classification (NCBI taxonomy): domain Eukaryota; kingdom Viridiplantae; phylum Streptophyta; class Pinopsida; order Pinales; family Pinaceae; genus Picea; species Picea sitchensis. Next base: position 49,883 of record SNQJ01S0042330.1, on the reverse strand, counting down.
CCTTCTAAGAGGAATCACTCGGCACTGGTCCTTTACCTATGGGGTGGACCTTTTTCGAGGTGCTCCTCTCAGTGTGGCCACTGATATGACCATGTTTCTGAGTTTCAGGTTCATGTTGCATTTATCTTTGTAGATCGGATAAACTCTGCAGTAAAACTGCATTAATTTCTGTTTTCTTTTCTTGTTCTTTCATTATCCTTTCATTGTCAACCTTACAACTTTGTAATTCAACCATGAGGATCCTCACAGTCTCGGCTAGATCTGGAGGGGTCCCTACTGCCCTCCTTTCGTCAGACTCTTCGTCTCTATTGTGGGAGCCTTCTCCCACTTCATGGTGAGTCACCATACTATGCGTTGATAATTTCCCGTGGTTGATCCTCTTCTTGTGTGCAAAAAGGAAAAAACACTAGTTGTTAGTCAATATTTATATTCATTTATAACTAGTACATAATTCATATTTTTACATGTACACACACACAATAGGGGTTTTTCATTCTTACTTCTTCTTTTGATTAGGAAGGTTAAGACCGGGGGTTACTCTTTTTAAGAGTGTTCTGAATGGAGCTTCTGCGCAACTCATTCATGAGCCCAAGCAGGCCAAGTGTTGTAACCATGCTCTGATACCAATTTGTCACATACACACTAAGGGAAAAAAAAAAATCGTCGAATTCTCAAGGGTCAAAATCCCCAAGATCCTACTGGGATTAGAACAGACTAGTTCTCCCCTTTTACCACCTCCATATGATCGTTGATCCTGATCACAGGTCAAACAACTAGGCTCCTTTTCACATTTAACGACTCAGTGTTATAAGCGAGTAGAGACTTCCGGCTCTGCAAACCCCGAATGTCGAACTGTCGAAGAGGCTTCAATAAGAAAATAGCCCCCTGGGCTATGCCTTGGTCCACAGGTCCTTTTCGGTAGCTCCCTTGTGCGAACAGCACTAGGCGCGAGATCCACCTTCCCCAAGCGACCACCGCACTATGACCAAGGCCTATTCCCAAAGGCACTTGTCGCAACTCACCATTTCGTGAGTTCGCGAGTCGAAACTCCTGACTCTTCCTTCCCAATCTCACGATACCCGAGATCACGAAATGGGTATAGCTCCTTTCTGTCAGCGCCTTCCGCACATGACCACTGGCTAGGCTAAAGGCTAGCACCTCTCACTACTCGCAGCTTCATGAGTCAAAGGGTTGAACTCTCATGCTCTTACTCCGTGAATCCCTGAGACATGAAAGTCAGCAATGGTTGACTTCCTCTTCGCACTTCTCGCAACTTGCAACCTCGCGAGTTGGAGCGTTGAGCCTTCATGCTCCTATCCCGCGAATCCCTGAGACGTGAGAAGTCAACAGAGTGTTGACTCCTTTCCAGGCAACGCGTGCCCACCTGTCAATCATGCGGGCCCCGCCTGATGGATGTGCCACGTGTTCTCACAAGCCTCGGTTCTCGGCACTTCGCGACTTCTACGGTCGGAAGTGACCCCTTCCATACTCTAAACCCATGAACTCCCGAGATACAATATCTCCACGGAGTTCCGATCCAATGGTCCTCCCGTTCCTGGATCCAACGATTCCAATTTTTCTCCTTACCACTCTGGACTTCGCGACTTCGTGAATTGGAGCACCCAACTCTTACACTCTCTTCTTGTGAACCTCCGAGTTCACGAGATCCCTTAATCTATGCCATATGTCCTCCCCAAACAAACGGTCCTGATCCTTTCACGACTTCGCCACTCATGACTTGGAGTGCCCAGCTCCTGGACTTTCACCTTGCGAACCTCCAAGTTCACGAGATCCCTAGATCTATGCCACCTGTCCTCCCCAGACAAACGGTCCTAATCCNCTAGACTCTCACCTTGCGAACCTTCGAGTTCACGAGATCCCTAGATCTCTGCCACCTGTCCTCCCTAGATGGACGGTCCTGATCCTTTCGCGACTTCGCCACTCGCGACTTGGAGCGCCCAACTCCTGGACTCTCACCCTACGAACCTTCGCGTTCGCAGGATCCCTAGATCTCTGCCACCTGTCCTCCCCAGACGGATGGTCTTGATCCTTTCGCAACTTCACCACTCGCGACTTGGAGTGCCCAACTCCTAGACTCTCACCTTGCAAACCTCCGAGTTCGCGAGATCCCTATATCTTTTCCACCTATCCTCTGGATCCCCGAACTCCCGAACCCCAATATCCCGATATGAACTCCTTCTCAAGACTCCCGCTCTGTTTCTCTTCACGTGAGGTTTAAACCTCGTACAACTCTCAACAGATCCAACGGTTGTCAGCTGTTTAGACCAAGATCTGACGGCTCAGACCTGTCTCTCCATTACGTCATTCCTAAGCTGCCTAGACACGAATCCATGTTCCAGATTCTTTCACGGACCTTGGGGATCTACGACCCCGATTTCTTCGCTACTCGTGAAGATAAAGGAAAAAGGGTTAAGGCATTTAACACCCTCGTTTATTACTTCGATCTAACGTTCGTGAATGACCACAGATCTTCCGACAGGATCTCATCCATCGATTGATACTTATCCCTACGTTGTTATTTCGGGACTTCAAGAGGATCATTCTTCCTCATACCCAGTTACTAAGGCTTGCGCTTTCGAATCCTTTTCCAGATTCTTAGTGAGCTTTCTAAGAAGGGTGTCTTTATAGGGAGATCTATCCAGGGTATTACCTGAGGATGAATAAGGACATAGATTTCCCAAACACAGACTTGAAGTTTTAATTAGATCGGTATGCATATAAGTAGCGATTTATAAAACATAAGTCATACATAGTCTTTCCATTATAAGCATGCAATCACCATTTCTGAATCAAAACACTACACAGGCAATATTATACTCAAACCACTTCATAAAACTGCACAGACTGTGAGCATACATATCAGCATATAAATTTCAAGCTGCAAGATGTAAAACACTTATTAAAAATAACACCAGATGTGAATGTAACTGCTGAGAGGGGTGCTCATTTCCACCCAACCGTAGGCTCAACGATTCCGATAGTATTTACCACTAGCCACCCCCGAGTTGAGACCACAATGCTGCAAGACTATGTCTTTGTTTTCCAATGACCGAGAACAAGGGTTACTCGCCCCCTTCTCTGCTATCACTCACTCTGTATTTTCCAAAGTTCTCTTCTTTCCCTCATGTCCGCCCCCTTCTCGCTTCTCCCTCATACCTTTTTCCTCTTGCGAGGTTGCATGTGGCACGATTTCCCTCGCACTGGTCAGGCCTGACAGCTCTATGGATGGGTGGTTCACCCCCCCCCATCCCTCATTACTCATGAGGATCCACTTACCTACCAATCCTGGAGATTCATTTAATTCGGGGCCAGCGAGCCGCTCTTGGTTCTCCAGGCCAGTGAAGTCCAAATACGATATTGGTTTTCGGTGGAAGTTAACGCCATCTTTCCAGGTGCCTTCCACCACCTTTCTTCAGCCATCGTGGTCTCTTTTTCAGCATATCCCCTCTCAGCAGTCCTGCAATATATATTCATAATATTATTCACATTCATCGAACTTTTTCACAAGGTCCATTCACATCACACATTCACATTTTTGCATTTGCCACAGTTCTTTGCCAGTATAGTTATTTTTACAAAATGGGGGAAACAGGGTGTTACAATCGAGTTAAGATCTACTTATCACCAAATCAGAATCAAAGATGAATACATCAGTAAAACAACTTTTCGAACACGATATGGACATTATGAATTTGTGGTAATCCCTTTCGGACTCACAAATGCACCAACCACTTTTATGTTCCTAATGAATAGTATATTCAATCAATATATAGATAAGTTTGTTTTGATTTTTATTGACGACATTCTCATTTATTCAAAGACAGAAAAAGAACACAAAGAGCACCAAAAAATACTACTAAAAATGTTATGAGGGCATCAATTTTATGCTAAATTCAAGAAATGTGACTTTTACCAAAAATAGATACAATACTTGGGACATATTATTTCATAGGATGGAATATCAGTGGACACCGAAAAGATAAATACAATTGTAGAATATCCTAGACCCATGAATGTAGTGGAGATATGATCATTTATGGGAATAACATGATATTACAGAAGGTTCATTAAGAATTTTTCAAAAAATTAATTTTCTATTACATCTTTACATAAAAAGGGAATAAAGTTCATATGGTCACAAAAGTGTCAGGAAAGTTTTGATCAATTAAAGGAATGGTTAACTATTGCACCAATCCTTAAATCGTCGACCCTTATAAATATTTCATTGTTCGTATAGATGCCAATAAGGAATGGTTAGGCAGAGTCTTATCACAAGAACGACACATGATTTCTTATGAATAAAAAAAATGAAAGGATCATGAATGCAACTATGTGACACATGACTTAGAATTAGCTTCTCTGATCCATGCGCTAAAAGTATGGTGTCATTATTTAATAGGAAGTTCCTAATAATAACTAGTAATAATGGCATAAAGTACTTCTTAAATCAGAAAGTATTAAACACATGACAAGAAAGGTGGTTGTCATTTTTGAGCGAATTTGACTTTGAAATCAAACATATTAATGGAAAGGAAAATAAAGTTGCAAACGGACTTAGCGGAAGGATAGGTGGCATTTATGAAATAATTGTGAGTAAAGTTGATAATGACATTTGTGAAAAAATCAAATATGCAGGTACAAGAGACAAGGAATATGTAAAAATAAAGGAAAAATTGATGACCTGTGAAGAAGAAATAAATAGGACAAATTTCATAATCGACCAAGAAAGAATTTTGAAATTTATGAACATAATATATATACCTAATTCAATGGATTTAAAATTGTTCACCTTTAATGTAATCCATAAAAATCCTTATTCTGGCCATCATGCATATCAGAAAATGATTTCATCACTAAAAGACCATTTTATTGGCCTAATATGAAAACTGATACAGTTGATTACTTGTAGAAATATGTATAATTTTCAATAGGTGAATGCAGAACATCAACATCTTGGAGCTTTATTGCCGCCTTTCCCTATACCGGAATGGAAATGGGAGGTAATATCAATGGATTTTATCATAGTCTTGCCAAAAACTCAAAAACAACATGACTCAATTATGGTTGTAGTGGATAATTTTAGTAAATTTGCACATTTTATACATGTAACGTCTACTTACAAAGTTGTTCATATTGCAGAAATTTTTATGAAAGAGATTTTTAGATTACATGGGATACCAAAGAAAGTAATTTCTGACAGTGATGTTAAGTTTACTTCAAGTTTCTAGAAAGCATTATTTGTAGGTCTTGAAACACAATTGAACTTTAGTACCAATTACCATTCAGAGACAGATGGAAAAACTGAATGTACTAACCAGATTATTGAAGACATGTTATGAATGTACGTAGTGGATAAATTGAAAAAATGGGAAGACTACTTACCTTTAGTAGAATTCAGATACAATAACGATTATCACTCCTCAACCAAAATGAGTCCATTTGAAATTGTTTGCGGAAGGAAATGTATGACTCTTATTAGCTACGATGATCCAGTAGATAGGATCATGTTTGGACCAGACTTGTTATAGGAAATTGAATCAATGGTTAAAAAGGCTCAACAAAATTTAAAGGTGGCACAGGACCAACAAAAGAGCTAGCTATGTAGATCAGAACCGAATACATAAAGAATTTAATATTGGAGATAATGTAAGGCAAGAAAGGGTTCGTTGAAACTTGGAAAGTTCTCAAAGTTAGCACCTATGTTTTGTGGACCTTTTGAAGTGTTAGCAGACATTATCCCAGTAGCATATCAACTAGCACCACCAAAAAATTTAAAAGTTCATAATGTTTTTCATATTTCGTTATTAAAAAAATATGTTCATGACCATACTCATGTAATTGATTGGAACTTGTTACACGTTGAACTTTGCACTTTCTGGACAAGAAAGAAACAAAAGAAAAGTTTGTACAAAAAACAATTGTACAACGGTGACTTATTTCCTTTAAAAGAAAATTTTGTACACAAAACAATTGTACATAGGCGACCTATGTATAAGTTTATGGGACAATAGTAAACGTAAAGTATATTATTTTGTCGAGACCATGCAAAACTGGTTAAGGATAATGTGCGGGTCAAGTTATGTTTCGACCTATCGAACAACCATAACAGTAGGAACCTTCGATACAAGAACCTAATAAGAAGGAAAATAATCGAATGATACCCATTATAGAACATTCAAGAAATTCCATAGAAAAATGTGAATACAATGAGTTAAACGGTAACCCAAAATAAAATATATGTGTAATAATCCTTCTATAATGAGAGGGTTAAATATTTTAATGAAATGAATTCACGTACGGAATAACATGGAATTGAGATCGAAGGATATAATTATCAGACCCCAAATTTCCGACAAAATAAATTATATCAAAGAGACGGGATATGCACAGTATATGTGCACTAAGAGTGAATTGACTAAACATATCTAAGACAACCAGTTACTCACAATAAAAGGGATGAAGTCTCGTAGTAAATTTAAATAAAGAAACCATTACAGTGACAATCGTCATCCTCAGAAACCAGAGTGGGATTGTTATCCTTGCCTGACAAGAAAACACAGATTCGTGAACCATATCCAGAAGTGAACGAATGCGTCGAGTTTCAAACTTCCTCGCGAACGTGGGTAGCAATATTCACAAGGGAACTCTCGAATTTTAACCGCCACGGAGGAGGATATCTTACGAAGATATGAGAGATGAATGAGTGAGTGTAAAATGCAAATAGGGGACAAGCGGGTGACAACCACTCAGTCTGAGAAAAGGTTTTCACCAAGGCAAAAACCCCACAATGCATAAAAAAATGATGGTGGAAAATTATCACTTTAGGACCCAAAAATTCCTCCAAAAATCAATTCTTAACAGATGATGATAGGTTTTGATGGCACAAGGTACCTGGCAGGTGGTCTAGGTTGCATGTCAAATAGGCAGAGGCTCTAACACATGATAGCGAGTAAGTCGAGTAATGGGAAGAGTACTCGTAACACTGAAAGCTTAGCATTAGTGCACTCTGTACAATGAATTATTGACTACAGTAACTAGTGCATTTAGTTCATGGAGGAGACACTGTATCATCAGCGTGAAACTTAGTATTACCTTTGAAATTTAATACCCAAGCAAGTAAACCTTAAGTTTTAAACGCTTAATTTCTCTAAGAATATTTCGAGATCATTTCAATACATTTAAACCTATGCCTTAAGATATGCTCATGACATATGTCAATAATATTACTCTAATGGCTCTAGGATTATACAAGTTATTTTTACATGGACCTTAAATATGTTAGCACGACATATGTCTACAATCTTAGCTGAAATGTGGAATTTTACATATGAAGAATTTTATATAGGAGTAATATTGTATCAATAAATAATATGTTATATGAATAATATTACATGATAATCTATCTAGAGTGTAACACTGGTAAATTCTAAAAAAGGAAAATACCTTTTCTAGAGTGTAAAAGTGGTAACTTCTAAACAAAAGAAAAGATCTTGCGAACATAGTTTGGATTATAAGAATTTAAAATCAATTGACAATTTTAGATAAAATAGTTAGGACCTAGAGATACACAGAGAAAGTTTTATTGGTGATGTTAGGACCTTTGTATAGTATGGGTTATTAATATCAAAGCATCCTTTTCTCCTTTGTTTGTAAGAAGAAAATTCTTTAATTTGGTAGATTTGGTATGTATATTCTATTTGATGACAAGTAGAAAATCATGGCATAATCAAAGGTCGGGACCCAATTTGTTTCCATCCAAGATTTTAGACAAATCCCTAACATTTTCTTTCCACATAACTTCCCAACTATCACCCGACCCTCCAATTCGAAAATTTGGCTAAGCTGAAAGTCTTCCCCATGACCAGCGAAACCCCACCACCACGAGACTTAACAACTTTCCGATGGAACTTATGATAAAGGCTCCCATGCATAAGAGATAAAACACCTCCCTAGAGCTCATCAAACTGAAAGTTTCTACCATCAAACCCTAGAAGAGAGACCCCTTCATGGATATACTATATATGAGTTCCTAGAAGAGGAGACAAAGGGCCAAAAGAAAACAAAGGAGATGCAGGTGCATACTCACCCAAAACGACACCTTAAAATACCCCATTATTCTCCAAAATCCTCTAGAAGAGAGACCCCTTCATGGATATACTATATATGAGTACCTAGAGGAGGAGCCAAAGGGCCAAAAGAAAACAAAGGAGATGAAGGTGCATACTCACCCAAAATGACACCTTAAAATACCCCATTATTCTTCAAAATCCCATTTGGAATATTGAAAAATTACCCTATAAGGATCAATGGATCTACCTGATCTATCCAAATTAGGATACTTGTTGGGAATGGATTCTCTAGGAAAACAAGCCAGCGAATATAGACTCTTCACATCAAAATACGATGCTAAGGAATGATTAATCATCAGAATGTTGATGATCATATCGTATGACAAAAAGTATTGGACATAATCAACTAGCTACTCGTCCATTTCCGACTTGCCACTTGTCACTCTAACCCTAAGAACTTCATGCAAAAACCCACCAAACCCTCAAAATTGGTAATAATGCATGAGATGTTCATGGTGAGTATCGTTGAGTTGAACATGACACCATGGTAATGTGGATCCAAGCAAATCAAGGAATTCATAGATCCAACACAAGGTTGTTTAAATTATTATTCTTCTTTTTCTTTGGATTTAAAGTGAAAATATGGAATCATTGTGGATTTTATCTTGCAGCATGAATATAGATCTACAACCATGTGAAAACATATTTTTATTCCTCTTTTTCTAAATATATTTTGAAAACATTTTGTTCGCATGGTAGATCTCTCTCACGTGAAGAAGGAAACCAAAAGAGTAAACTGAATAACTTGTTTCTATGAATTTCTTATGAAATCTAAGTCAACTGGATAACTTGTTTCTATGAATTTCTTATGAAATCTAAATTTTGATGGCCAAATGGAATTAAATCACTTTATACCAGATCTAATTTGGAAACACAGACGATATGTCGATATGGTGTATCAACATTAGTTCGATAGACTTAAGCATTACAGATCTGTAGATTTGGCCAGATCTAATATAAGCATTACAGATCTGTAGATTTTGCCAGATCTAATATGCTAGTTTGGTTGTTCCAATAGTCATTTTATCCAAAATCTGTGAAAGGAAGGTGATAAGGTTATGACGTATCCAACCATTGGTTGGAGAGATCGATTTTGAGGCAGATAGAAAACCGCCCTATACAGGTGGGAGTCCCTCCACTGAATGTCTCAGAAAACCTCAAAACCTCACTGCTGATTCATCGCAGAGATTTGTGGCTGGCTGACAGATTTAGATAACCTCAAAAACTCGTTGCTATCAATGGCCGATATTTGTGGCCGACAGATCTAGGAGGATCGCAGCCCAAGCAGTGGATAAAAAAGAAAAAAAAAAACTTTTCTTTCTGAAGCAATGCGAGACGCAATGCAATAGCTTTCCGAATATTTCAGTGTAATCATATGGGAGTAATCTGTTCAATTTGCGTTAAGAAGTTCAATCTATGATCTTGTCAATGCTAGTTACGGTTTTTAGAAGCCAAAGTTTTGATACATTGACTTTTATGTTAAATATTTTATTTGCTTAAAAGCGGGAACTTGTCTAATTTTGGTTTTAATTTGTCCTCCGGTTTCTTTTTCTTTTTAATGGAAATACTATTTATAACAAGTGGAGCTAATACTATTTATAACAAGTGGAGCTGCAAGGCAGCAAGTCCCTGCCTTGCCTTCAGATTTATGTTTGGCAAGCTATGTTAACTTGAGGTTTTACGTATCAACTAGAAAGTGTAAGAACATTGTGCAAAGGATGAAAATGAGGCACGAAATCTTCACTGATTTGATAAAGAGTCGGTCTGGTTAAAGAAAGATGGATATTTCCAACCCTAACGTGTTTCATCCTACATACAGAATTGAGTTGTTGCTTCCTTACTAGCCCACACGTGTTATATATGTTCCAATGGCATATGTGATTACCTAGTAGAATTAGGTGTGTAATTGAAATAGAAAGGCAGGTCCAAACCTAAGAATGGGAACTAGAACGGTCTTTAGCCAAGACCATTGCTTCACTTACCCGTCCTAGACCATTCTCAACAAGACCCGTTAATATTATTATCATGTCTTTTAGTAAGGCTATTGATTTTGGGATGAATGAGTACACATTGTGGTTATCGTATATCTTAATAGTCCCAAAGAAAAGACATCAAAAGACATTAAGAATGAAATAGGTATTCATCATGCAACGTCATTCATAAAATCTTCTAAGTAAGAATGAAATAGGTATTCATCATGCAACGTCATTCATAAAATCTTCTAAGTTCTAGATCTTGTGCATTCATATCATGCCACCCGAGAGTGAATAGCCACGTGCTTACATGCCTCAAGAGCACATAGCCATAGGAAGTCGCCACCTGCATACATTCCTGAAGAGTGAATAACCATGGGGAGTAGCCACCCGCATACATTCCTGAACAGTGAATAGCCACCATCCTAGAGAGAGACCAAAAATATGATAACAATTCTCGGCATTGACTAAGGACGGGTTTGAAGGATTATCCAAGTAAATCCTATCCTCCAATCTGAGTGGCAACTGAAAAAGGAGCAAGATGTGTCATATGTTGAGCATGCAACGAGACATCGACATGCAATGTTCAAACACTCAACAATATAAGAAGATAGATAGTAAAATTATGAACTTTGGATATGCGATAAGATATGAATTTAGGATATGCCATAAGATAATATGATTAAAAGAAAAAGATACCATAATAACAACAAATGTTAAAATGTTAAAGAAATAATGCTATTTCTTGAGATAGCATTACTTTATCTCTATAATCTAAATCAAAAACCTTAAGTTTAAGCCTAACAAAAAAACATTGATAAATTAAAATGGCCTCGATGCATCAAATAAGACCTTAAATCGTTTGATTGGTCAACAAAAACATGTTGAAATATCTTATTGGACTAGCAAAAGTAAGTAATAAATCTTCAAGTGAAAATTTAGGATAAGTTACTAAAAAATTATTGTTTTTTATTGGTTTGAGTGTAGAATAATATGAATGAGAAAACCGTTTACAATAGTCCTTGCTCAAGGACTAATAACTTAAAGCTGGTCTTAGGTTAAGTTGAAACCTTAATGTAAATGGTATGTAGTCGTAAGGGACATTTCTATGCCATTAAAATCAGCAGTACTTGCATTTGCACCATGCGACATGGGCGGTAATCGTCCGATATAATTCTGCAAAGCAGTATGAGTGGCAGTGTGCATTTTTTATAAAAGCGATTACAATCTCGTCAAGATAATCATTGAGCAACAAGTATTCAAGTTCTGCAGTTTTCTGCAGTTTCCATAACATTTACGTTTGGTTCAAGTACTGACCAATGACCGATGAACTTTTGTTTTCCGCTTTTCCATTTGGACCAAATAACATATTGGGCGATGATAAAATTATAATTGATTTGTTGTAATGGGTAGTTATGTGGTAGCAGAACTGTGAGGGTGTTGGTGAACATTCGGTTCGATGGTGGAATCATCCAATGTTCTCGGTTTCTTGTGGCACCACGATTGTTCAATTTGGCGGCAAGGCCACATAATTTTACATGGCTCGGACTAAGCTTTACCCTCCGTTTTATTTACTACTTCAAAATTATGTTTGTTTGTTATGCTTAAACAATTTAACAAGTGAAGAACCTCCATACACAGTAACAACGAATTATGCAAGTGGGCAGCGAAACCATCCTAACCCCCAAATTCTTAACACAAAACAATAGTGTGTCGAGACTAGCTCGTGCCACACACAAAGAAAGTTTACAAAGGAGCTTCCGCTCGATTTACACAAATAACATGTGCAAAAACATAAAGACTCCTCTTCGACAAGAGACCCTACGCCCTTCCTTTCTTGCCTCGGTCAAAAGTATGAAAAAAACTCATCTCCTTCATGCTTCATCTCTAAAATACGTGCTGCCTTTCTTTGCAATCTCCCTAAGGCAACACATGTCTCCCACCAGGGTTAACTTGGCCCCTTGGGAGGGAGATCGCCCTCTCTACTAAGTTGCTTCCTAAGAACTCTCAACTCTGCAATTATGAAGAATGTGTGTCACTTCTTTCCAATCTCCAACTTTCCTCCTTGGTTTATATGGGAACCCAACTCTCCAACCGGCACGCCCCTTGCTTTGGAGCGGACGTAAGCTTTCATGTTTTTCCACTTAACTTCTGGGTCAACTTTTTCCTACTTGGGGTGCACATCCCTTGGGTGAGTCGGCTGACTCACTCAATCATGCCCTCTAATGAATTCTCCTTGTCGTTTTTGTTTGGGAGCCCAAGTCGTTCCTTCACCGATTGTTTCACCAGCGCATGGCTAAGCCTCCATCGCACATCCCCTTGGTGTGTTGGCTTCTAGAGCTGACCGAGCTATCCCATATTCACATTTCCTTCTATTCAGTTCATCCATGCAACTTCTCTTCCAAAGCGTCCAACCAAACCCCTTAGCCTATCTACCTCTTTTGTGTAGCACCCATTGCTTCCTTCAATGGAGTTCCCACCTTCTTCCCACGTTTCCATCAAGTCCCCATATTAACTTTTGTTGCAAGAAACTTTTGTGAAGTCAATCCTTGGCATGGAGCACACCCATGGAACTCCAACTCTATCATATAAGAAGACTTTCATCTCCATAAATCGAATCTAGCGCTTTGTATTTTATGAATCGTCCATATTGGACTGCGATGGATGGGTGTGCACTTAGGCTATACGCCCCAAGCCTTACATCCTCCCCCACTCCAAGTTGTTGCTTTCCCAACAGCATCCACAAGAATCAACTCATGCCTCCATCATTGTTGCTAGAAACCCCAAGTTTCGATTCAAAACTAAAACCCCAAATTATGCCTTAGTGGAAGCTTCATGCTTCCTGTGAGGTGGAAACTTCAACTTCCCACAATACCTATGATCAATTTGTGATATAATGCAACCATCCACACTTCCTGAATTTGTGGTGTGACTAACCTTCCTCTGCTCAACTTTTTTTGTAATGTAGTCCAAGCTTCCTTAATTGTCATGATGATCGCTCTCTGCTCCGTTGTGATTACAACCATTGTCGCAACCTCAATCAAAACTGAAAAATGTCTAAGTGTTGACATATCATGTTGAACTGTTGCACCCATACTCCAACTACTTTCTTCATGCCTCCATGCATTTTTGTATCTAACCATGTTTTAGACAAGTTAGGTGATCAATCAAAATTCATGCGCAATCCATGATCGTGGCTCGACACAAATGAACATAATTGTTTCTACCCATATGTCCACCATATTCTCCAACACAAAAAACACCAAAGTAATTTCCCACTTGCCTCCCTGTTGTTTTCTTTGTTCAACTCCATCAAGAAGTTCCTTTGCAATGTCTAAGCATCAAGTACATCTGGAGTCTGACCCCTTCACTATCTCATTGTGCACTAGTTATCACAAGTGACAAATAAGTTGGATGGCTAGTCCAACCATCTTCACCTGCATGATGGCACACCTCCATGTCAAAAGTAATCTTCTCCATCCAAAAATCGAATTTTCCACACAACATCTCTCGAAGGAAAACTCTCTTGTCCCGTTGCATTGCAATGTCACTAAAAAAAAAAATCTTCTTCTAACTTTTTAACTTCATCATCAACTCTTGCTGCAAAAGTTGTTGTAACTTCCTCCCATCATTGCACCCAATTCATCTCACATCTAATGTATTTTAAAAGTCAAGGAAATCACTGCATTTATACCACCCATGCGATCGATCAAATTCACTCTCTTCAGTTATCCTACAAACTGTAGGATCCCTGGGAGTGACTCATCGATGCTCGAACTATCACCTTCATGGCACCATGGTTTGCTGAAAAGTCTTCCCAAGTCAAGTGTGAGCTTGGTTTCCTTAGTCAATATCTCTTATTATTCGCCACTTGTCTATGAAATGCCCCAAGTGCATAAGTCTTTCACGTCCAACATCGTCACCATATTACTTTTGTGTTCAAGTTGTGTCTCAACGTGTTTTTGTGGTCCTCATATCTATATAATTCAACAACTACCTCCATAGGTGTCCCAACATATTGTCCAAAGTGCTCCAAGGTAATTGAGTCATCACCACTCCCATTCATCTCTTCGAACGAACTGAGTCCCCAAGTTGTTTCCTCCTTTGAGCTTATGTTTCAACACTCAAGTCATGAAATGACAACTTTATGAAAATGGCTAAGGAACCCATCCCTCAAATTCACCTCGTCCAATCTCTCAAACATAACACACATCTCACTGTTTCTTCGTCACAATGACCCCTTCACTGCACTTCATAAAGGAGTTAGACAACAATCAAAATCATCTCCATATATGTAACCAAATTTTCTTAAGCCTACTTCTTGAACTCGACCATGTAGGTCGCCCCAAATCCTCATCTGCATCTTCCCCCATGAGGACACTCTAAACGTCTCTGTGACTCCAATGAAGGTCAAAACACATGTAACTCCCCCGACTATGCGGTGGAAACATGTCACGCTTATTAGTGAAGACTTCCCATCTCCTTTCATAGGACCCAACAAAAAAATTCATATTATGCTAAGAACTTGAAACAATCATACTCATTCACAACATATTCAACAACCTCATCATTGAAGTCATCAAACTTTCACAAATTTGCAACTCGTCCCAAACGAGCAAGTCTGATTACAAAACAAACCTTCTTTCTATGGCTTAAGAGCAAGTTCTTCCCCATCAATTTTTTGACTAACTCAAAAAAAATGATGCGCCCAAGCCACAATGATATCACCGAACTCCCAGTCCATGCCTCGATTTTCTTCTTCACTAAGGTGCCAATTTCCATGACACACTTCGTCAAATAAATCTGTTGTTGCAACCAAAGGTCTGCAACAACATGACCCAATGACTGTCTATAGCGAAGTAGATCATAGACGTTTTTGGAAAGGTGCCTCCAAACTGTTTACGTGGAGTTCCAACTCGATTCTATGATTTGCAAAACTTCATATAAGTCACCTTCTCCATGCCACCAACCGAACTTGTCTTTGTTTCCTGTCATCTTCACACCCTAAATGATTTTGCACCAGGACACCATGCACATACACCCTAATTTTTGAATCATTTTTTGTTAACCAAATCGTGCAACTATGAAAAGAGTCACTTAGTTCGGAGGTTGTGATCATTTTCCACAACTCAACTGACTGAACTAATGTTCTTGGTAGCACTTGAAACGAAGTTGTCATGGTGAAAATATGTTCAGTTGATTTTCCCATGACCCAAAATTTATTCTAATATCTCAAGTCACAATGGTGACAAGCCAAACAAATCATCCATTAAACCAACTTCTATAGTTTTCTCTGATGCCCACTCCACCTGTCAGGGTGTTGGCGAAACTTTTGTTGGATGGAAGAATCATCCAACGTTCCCACACATCATAGGGCTCAACTCAGTGGTAAGTCCACACCATTTTACTTTGCTTGGACTACACCTTACTCTCTATTTCGTTTATTATTTCATATTTATGTTTGTTTCTTATACTTAGACAATTCAACATGTAAAGAACATCCATGAGGAGTAACAAAAAAACATTCAAGTGGGTGGACAAACCAACCTAAAACCCAAATTCTTAATACAAAACGATAGTGTGTCAAGCCTAACTAGTGCCACACACAATGAATTTTTACAATGGAGATTCCACTTAGTTTACACAAATATTATTCTTTGGCGAGTCACTAGATGCCCTTCCTCTGTTGCCTCAATCAAAAGTATGAACGCAACTCACCTTTTTTATGCTTCACCTCTGAAATGCCTATTGCCTTTGCCTCAGAATGGTGTGACCTACAACATGCATCTTCACCACCATAGTTTGTTCATCCACTAGATACCTTTGCTTCAAGAAATACTTTCCCCATTCTATTCTTTGTAGTCTCCCAAAGGTAGTGCAAGTCACCCACGAGGGTCGACTTGGCCCCTTTGGCGGGAGGGAGTCCTCTCTACTAAGTCGCTACCTCAAAACTGCCAAATCTACAATTATGAAGAATGTGTGTCACCTCTTGCCAATCTCCAACTTTTCTCCTTTACTTATCTGGGCACCCAACTCTTTAACTAGCGTGCCACTTGCCTTGGAGTGGACGCTTGTCCACTTAAATTCTAGGCTAAATTTTGCGTTACTCAGTCAAGTGCGCCCACTCATCATTTTCGATTGAGTGCCAAGTCGTGCCTTGACCAATCTTTTCACCAACGCATTGTTAAGTGTCTGTCGCACGTCCCCTTTAAGTGCGGAGCACCAAAGGTGACCAAGCTCACCCGTCTTAAGCTTTCCTTCTATTCGGTCGATCTGGGCACCTTTTCTTTTCTGTCAAAGTGTCCAACAGATGCCCTTAGCCGACCTGCCTCTTTGGTGGAGTGCCAACCTTCTTTCCCATGTTTCCATCAAGTCCTCGTCTTAAATTTTGTGGCAAGAACTTTTGTGGCAAGCAAACTTCAGTGAAGTCGATCCTTGGCATGAAGCCCACCCAAGGAACCCCAACTCCAATTCCATCGTACAAGAAGATTTTTTCCTCCATAAACCAAACCCATCACTCTCTCTTTCCTGAATCGTCCGTCTTGGACTGCGCTGTAAGGGAGCGCACCTGGGTTATGATAAATTGTGAAGGACAGAGAAATGCAGAGAGAAAAGAATAGTATATTCAAATGTATGAAGTAGTACAGAAGAAGTTCTGAAGATCACTCTTACAATGTAAGATGGTTGAGCTATATATGCTCAAGCAAGACAAAAATAGAAAGTACAACTGTCCAGTACAGCTGGCAGTGTACGGTTAGTCTGTTGAGGATACAATATATTTAACACTCCCTCTTAGACTCAACAGTTACAATCAGCAGCACTGAATATGCCAAAGTGTTGTCGCTGGAAGTCAAAAACTGACTTTCCTAGTGGCTTGGTGAAGATGTCAGCAAGCTGATCTCGAGAACCACAAAATTGTAGTGCAATGTCACCATTATTGACAAGCTCGCGTATGAAATGAAACCGAGTGTCAATGTGTTTACTTTTCTTGTGGAGCACATGGTTCTTGGATAGATGAAATGAAACCGAGTGTCAATGTGTTTACTTTTCACAGGAGCACATGGTTTTTGGATAATGCAATTGTTGATGTGTTGTCACGGAAGATAGGAGTTAACCTTTTTCTGTTTGTGACATGTCTTTTCAATAATCTTATGAGCCATACAACTTGACAAGAAACTGAGGTAGCCTTACATACCGCTTCGCAGATATTGAAACGATATCGCTTCTTCCATGCCCATGAAATCAGGTTCTCGTGTCGCTTGAAAACATATCCTCATGTGCTCGACATTCAAAGCCGCCTGCGAAAAGTCACTATCTCAGGTAACTGTAAAGTTGGATTATACCGATGTAGTGTACCATAGTCGTAGTGTCTTCATATATCTCAAATTGTTTGCCATTTTCCGCTAGAATCTTGGGTGATTCTGCTAACTGGAACAATAGTCAAGATACATGATGGAATCGCCTAGTTGTCGTAGCGATGCTAACAAATCGCCGACAAACTTTGCATGCGTAGAATCCATCAGACCTTTCACTTGCTTAATTTGTGCTCAGCAGAAGGGTGTTTCAGCTGATTGCATCCTTCCATGCAATCTGAGTTTGAGAATGTTCACGATACTTTTGGTCGGGATACGTATTTAAAATATTTTCAACATTGAACTTCAATGCCTAAAAATACATGCCATGACTGCCATTCTCAAATCTTTATTGCATGGGCATGTTTCAACTGCTAGTTCTAGATTTCCCAGAATCATGTCATCAACATATAAACATGTTACCTAGTATTTACCATGTTGGACTGCTTTTGGCATAAAGTGTGGTTCATTTCTGATTACCAAAACCACTTCGTGATAGGTGCCAATTCTTACGCATCATGGAGCTTTACTTTTAAGCCATACAGTTTTCTCTCAGTCCTGATATGACTTTGGCTCTGGTGCTCTGGACTTCAAATCTGTGGTTGATCTACATAAATTTCTTCTTCTAAAAATCCATTTCGAAATGTCAATTTGACATCCATCTCGTATCATTTGTGCCGTAATGTATATATGGCCAATAGAGTTCTTTACAAAGGTTCAATCTTGCTACCGGAGCAAAGGTTTCACCTTATAATCAATACCCGGTTGTTGTGAAAATCCTTTGGAAACAAGTCTTTATTTGTGTTTTTCAATCTTCCCTTTTCATTGAGTTTAGTTTTGTAAACCCGACTTGACACCAATACTTTTCTTGTGTTCCCGTGAACAAGATCCCAGTGTCTTGTCTTTCTTAATGAGTTTACTCTCTTTGGTTCATTGCTTGAACCCAATGGCTCCTTGGTCAGCTCTTAAAGGATGTGGGTTGACAAGACATTAAAGCAAAAAGATTATACTGTTGAAAGTCATCCAACTGCATAATTTTCTCAAACTTCGAAGTTCGATCAGGGTTCAGAGAATGATCACTGGAATTTGAGTTATGGAGTTATCCTGCTGTCCTTGGACATGTATTCTGAGGAATGGGTTGAGGTACCGCTCAATTTTCTGTGTTTTCGTAACTTGGCAAAGTAAAGGATTTTGACCTGCCCACTTGTCAGTTTTCTCAATCATCCCAGACTACTTCCAAAAATTCGTACATTCCTCATGGAGAATTAATTTCTGGGTGATGGGATTGTAAAGTTCTGTGTTTTAGGAGGTTCTCTGACTCACCCATCCAAGGAAAAGCCATTTTCATTTATGTCATCAAAGTTTTTCCAATTCGAAGGTACGCGGTGCATATGCTATGATCCAAATGTCCTTAGATGAGCGACATTTGTCCACCTGCTTCTTGGGAACTTTCATCCAGACTGGGTGGTTGGTGATCCGCTTAAAGATAGATCGAAAGCATGCCACGCCTGTTCAAAAGTATTGGCTGCTTCTTTAAGAAGTGTTCTTTATCTGGCGATGGTCTCATTTTTCTTCAAATGACTCCATTCTCATTGCGGAGCAGCACTCGGTCGTTGTTGCATGATGATGCTTGAATTTGGCAAGAAGTTCATGAGATTTTCTGAGTTGTATTCTCCTCCTCCATCCGACCGACATTTTGAGAAATTTACCACTGCCAAAATTTTCAAATTTTGAATTCTTTGAATCTAGTAAATGTTTGACGAAGTCCGAGAAAATATATCCAGATTTTCATGCTGAAATCATCAACAAATGTTAGAAAATAAAAACTACCACCTATTGAGTCTTGCATACTTGGAAAACGTAAGAGAACTAGTTTTCCACGGTCTTCCGTTCAAGATGTTGTTTGGCTTGATTGGAAGACCGGAAAATTTGTTCTTTGTGTTTTCCAAGTATGCAAAGACTCACATGGGGGGATTTTCTCTTTAAAAAATAGGTAAACCTTTGACCAAGGAGTTTTTCTGAAGAAGACTCAGAATCTGAAATGGTAGATGTCCAAATATAGTATGCCAAACCATTGATTCATTTATGGTTGATGCACTCTGTGCATAAGGTTGATTCAAAGTCAGCCTGAGGGTAAGGGGAACATCCTATTTGTCATATAAGGATCGTAAATTAATTTTTCACTGGGTTTCTCTATCAGATCTATGATGTCTTCCGCACTCTTTATATCCTTTTTCAATGAGCTCTAATACTTTCAAAAATTATGTTTCAAGTCTCGAACATGATAGACATTACATATGTCTTTTTTTACATACTGTTTAGTAAGAATAGGAACAAATTATTTTCCTTGAACTTTGACTAAATGATCATTACTAAGAGTAATATCAGAGGAAATTAGCAATCATGCATGAAAGTACCTTTTGTTACCTCGGGCTATGTGATTGATGATCCAACGCCCGTCCGTAGATCTTAGTTAGCGAAGTTCGCTTTATGGCATGAGAGAAACATACTTACTGAGTTGTTTCCCGTGTGATTAGTCACATGTGCTCTGCCTGAGAAATGATCTGCCTGCTTCTTCATGCATTAAGATTCATGGTGCCCATACTTTTTGCAATAAAAAGATTGAATGTTGGATTTGTCATTCGGGACCTTTCCTCCTCTTGAGGTCGGAAATTCCTGTTGATTGTATTGTTGATTTCTTTGACCCTGGAAGTTCTGAGGATATTGTTGTCTATTTCCTCCATTGTTATGAGGGTTACCCCGAGTGTTCCCTCTTCATTTCAGCTTTCCTCTTCTCACGAGGAATTGAGATTGAAAGCAGCATTTGAGATTGACTCCATCTCGTGATGTAGTCTTATTCATGTCACTGTGAGAACCACTAGTTCATCCGTTGAGAACTGGATGCATCCTTGGACGCGGATGGCTTCATACCATTTCCAAATTTCGCAGATTGAGACCCTCATCACCTTTGCTATTGATGGTTTCACCAATGAGTCGATCTCGATCTAATGATCCCTATGGATCAATATGAATCGATCGCGCCTGGATTCTACTAAGGAGAGTCTCGAATTGTGTCCACAAGGATCGCAGTTTAACTGCTTTTACCCTGTGATTTCCTTGATAGGAAATTTTGAGGATGTCCCAGCCTGTTTGGAAGTACCAAATACTGCGGATAAAAAAATCGACTATCCACTGGGAATTCAGATCCTTAATTTTTCTTATTTTCTTGGTCCTCGAGTTGCCCTGAAAGCAATTTTCCGGCATTTCGTCATGTATAAAGAGGGCGGGCCGATCTCGGTCTCTACATAGCCAAGATCCACTGCTTCCAGCATTCTGTGCTTGGCGGTAGAACTATTCATCTCAAGAAACCGCACTGTGCATTCTACTAGAAGAATCGGACCCCGAGTCGGGCCGAGATTGCTAGTCGACGCATTTAAAAAAAAAAAAAAAAATCAGAAAAAGAGGAAAAATTCTTATTTACTCTCGATCTCGAACGCCGGGATTTTGCCGGATGGCTGGTTTGCCGATGGCCGACAGGGAGCTTATCGCCGATTGCCCTTCGGTCTCGGTAAATGTGACCACACCAGGTTAAAGCTTACCGCTTTTCCCGCTTCTGACTTTTCAACACAAACGAAGAATCGCCTTTGGACTCTTTCAACGGTCCAGATCCGGCTTGAGACGTCTTGGATCTATCAGATATCACGTTTAATCGATTTTCGATTTCGGAAGTGTCGTCTTTTGTCCCTTTGATTTCCGAACTCCTGATATACCGATGATGCCGCCCCATCGGAGTTTTCCCCGATGGTCTCGACCGCGTTAATGCTGCCCTCATCAGATGGACGGTCGGGATCACCTCGCCATTTCGCTGACATGCCCCGATCTTCGGTCTTCGGGATCCACGAAATGTCAATCCCCGAAAGTCGATGAATTCTCTTATTCGGGACTTTTCCGAAGCTTCACATTTGGCTACAAATCCTGAAAAGATGATTTCGCTCGACTTGCGCCGATTTCACCGAAAGAAACCCGGCACTTGTTCTCGGGCGATCGATTTTCCGACCGCGATATGCCGATGACCTTTTCTTCTTCAGGACTTCTTCCGAGTCGTCGGATTTGTGCCACACGTCCGAGAATAGATGGACTCTGTCCCGCTCCTCTTCTGGATATCGCTGACTTGCGGCGAGTTCGCTGACACAATGTGTCTCGGGCGGAAACGCCACGCCGAGTAGCCTCATGTCCACGGACCCCCACCAAAATGGACCAGATCTTATCGCCATATCAGCAGATCGCGATTTCAAGGAAGGCGATTTCAAGTTGCAATGTTCAAAAACCCCGAACTCTGAAATGCCGATATGACGATGCGTTGATCTGCTGCCACCTGTCCTCTGAAATGGACGGCTTTGATCATTTCGGGATTTCGCGTATCGGAGTTTTGGAGTGCAATATTTTGCGCGTCCACCTCGCGATTACCGATGTTGCGATGAAAGAAGATCGACGACACACGATCTTTCTCGATCAACGATCCAGAATGACTCGTGATTTTGCGATTCACGATTTCTCATGATAGTCTTCAGACCTTTACACCTGCGAGTCACGAAACACCGAGATCTCTCCACGTGTCTCTCGATCAGACGGTCAAGATGACGTCGGGATTTCGGAAGCCAAAAGTCCGACTGTGAGCTCTAGAGGGTTAAACCTCAAGCACTTTCTCGCTGATCTGATGGCTGTCGGGCCTCTGCTCAAGATCTGACAGCTAAAATGCTTTCGCCTTTTCCACGCTCTCCTTGTCCCTTCTGGACTGGTTTCCCACCTTGGAACCGTTCGCAGGATGAATTTCACGGCTTCAGTGGCTGTTCTTTACGCCTGAGATGCGTTCTTTACACCTGTGGAAGAAAGATTCGTGAATCTTTCAAAGATTTGAAAGAATTTCACGATTTCTTCGTGATCTGCTACAATCTTTGACAGATTTGAGCTATTTTCAAAAAATCTTTAAACGATTCAGCCTTCTGCTTGAATCTTTAACGAATTGAAGCGAAATCTTCAAGTTCTTTAAAATTCTTTCGTTCTGCAGCTCTTCTGCGTCAATCTTTGACGGTTCTTTGAGAAAATTGTGCAGGTTTCTTCTTCTGCGTTCTCTGAATCCTCCGCTAGCTTCTCACGGTGATCTTTTAGAGAGTCTTATGGATATCTCTCCAAGCTTTGTGAAAAGTCTGTGTCGCGTGCTCTCAAGATCCGTGAAGCTCTGTACTGTGTGGATCGTGTGGCTCTCCGGACTGTGTGAAGAGTCTTACTGCTGTAGCTCTGATACCATGATAAATTGTGAAGGACAGAGAAATGCAGAGAGAAAAGAATAGTATATTCAAATGTATGAAGTAGTACAGAAGAAGTTCTGAAGATCACTCTTACAATGTAAGATGGTTGAGCTATATATGCTCAAGCAAGACAAAAATATAAAGTACAACTGTCCAGTACAGCTGACAGTGTACGGTTAGTCTGTTGAGGATACAATATATTTAACAGGTTAGACGACCCGAGACAAACCAAGCATTACAAGACCCCTGTTGTTTTCTTGGCCATGTTATTGTTATTGTTGGTTGTTTGTAGTTTTTGAAGGAATTATTCAGCATCTATATACATATATATATAATGCGATAGCCTTATATGCTAAATATGTATATATTACTCTAGATGAGCATATGCATGAGCTGATTGGTGTTATGAGAGTGTTAACATTGATGGAAAACCTACTTGAACAAACCATCGTATGAGACTGCACTAATAAGTGATTAAACCAGGCCTACGGGTTGTATTTAGATGAAGAGAATTGATAATGCCACATGAAGGCAGGCTACGTTTTCTAAGTGAAGAAATGGAAATGTTGGAGAAGGCTTACGAGCTCTCGGTTCTCTGCGATGCTGTAGTGGGACTCATGATTATTGGTGCTCCAGAATCTCTATGAATTTGCCAGTTATGGGTATCTATTGTTGTCTATTTTTGGTACTTGATAGACTGCTTTTGTTGTGTAGGTGTTCGATTTCTCTCCATGTATTTTAAAATATCCACTGGTTGGTTGATTAATTAGGAACAAAAAATAACGTTATTCAAGTGAAACTGGTAACAAGCTACTTAGAAGCCAATTATAAATTCTCAATGACAGTGTCTCTTATGAAATGGGTTGTTCAAAATCTCAAGTGATTATCCCAAAGTCACGACCCGCGAGGACACACATGTTAGCAATTAATTAAAAAAACAGTCAACCCGATAGTTGATAGAGATAAGCATGCAGTAAATGCACCGACTGCACTTACTCGTGTAATTTCTTGGAAACTTCTGGAATAAGTAATTCTAATCATTGATAATGAAACTAATCAACAGTGCAACTCATCTCACCATTGTATAAATACCCATTCCTGTAATGCTATATAAAATTTATTGTGTTCATCTATGGGTGTGTTTAACTTTGCAACTCATCTCACCATTGTATAAATACCCATTTCTGTAATGCTATATAAAATTTATTGTGTTCATCTATGCGAGTGTTTAACTATGTTTTCTCTTCTCTGATTTGGTATCAGAGCAAGGTGAGCGCCGTGAGGCATCCAAGCGTAAGCTCCTCTGTTTGTTGAGTGTTTTGCAAGCTTTGAAAGGTCGTGAGTGCCGTGTGAGGTGTTCTGACCTGTGTAAGAGAGATGTGAGCCAGAGAGGACCGTGAGACAGCTGAAGTGTTGAGACAGAGTTTGATTCCCCGTCGTGAGTTGAGGAGGCTAGGTGACCCGATTTTTTTTTCTTTTGACCCGATTCCAGAACGAAAAACTCTGGTTCCATTGCTGAGAGGGCCAATCCAAGTCTTTTTGACCTGAGAAATAAGTCGTGGACGTGTAAAGGAAGTGTTGTATGTGTAAAGTGTGTTGTATGTGGAAGGAAGGTTGCCATAACAGAGGAATTTTTGGCTCTGGGACCTGCATACTAATCCTTAGAGGAGTTTTATGGTAGAGAAAATCTGCGTGGTAAAGGATCCGTATGTAGAAAGTGATATAATATCGTTTTTTTTTGTTATATGGCCTAGTTGCTTTGGGTTTGATTTGAGTAAAAGTTGAATTCCTCTTTTATGGTTGTGGTAATTTTGGAAGACTTAAGAAAATAAAAGTAATTTTGTTTTATGATGATGGTAACTTTGGTGTTGGATTTGAGTGGAAAGTGATTTTGGGTGAATTGAGTGGAAAGTTAATTTTAACCTATCATATATTAAAGAATATAATTTAAGAGTTGAAAAAAAGGGTGACATGAAAAAAATGGTGATAGTGTGTTAACCTAAAAAGTGTTTATTTGTGAGGGTTCAACATGTTTATGTTGTGAACATGAGATGTTATATAAATATTGTGATTGGTGTCACAATTTGAATTATTGATTAATATATTTTTTTTTCATTGGGTTTTAAAGATTGGATCATTTTGAAAAGATTTTAGTGTTTTTAAAGATGACAAATATCATGGAGGATTCATATATAAATAAATCAAATAAGTTATAAGGGGAAAACTATGCCAATTGGAAGTTTAAGTTGCAGATGTTGATGGAAGGATACGATGTTTGGTCGATCGCATGTGGAGATGAAACAAAACTAGTTTCTCTGGAAGCCTCGGTTTAGGTTTGGGAGCGACGAGAGACTAAAGAGAAGGTGCTCTTGAGGATTTCTGTCGAGGACAATATCATACCACACGTTATGGAATGCAAAACATCTCATGAAACTTGGGAGACACTTAAAGGTTTGTATGAGACGACAAACACAAACCGTATATTATTTTTGAAGAGTAATCTTCTTTCAATTAAGATGGAGGAGAATGAAAATATCAGTAACTTCCTTTCTAGAATCAAAGAATTGAAACATAAGCTAGGAGATATTGGTGAGAATATTTCTAGTACTGACCTGGTCATTGTCACATTAAATGGCATGTTGGATGAATATCAAATGTTCAAGCTAGGGAAAAGGACCCTACTTTTGATGAATTAAAAGGTATTCTTCTGCAAGAGGAGGAGATCAGAAAGAATCTCAATATAATATCCCACAATTCATATCTAGCATTGGTGGCGAAAGGGAAACAACCCCACAAAGGAAATCCATGGAGGATAAATAAATAAGGCAAGCCACATACAAAACCAGATAATGGCATGGCACCACCAATCACAAACACAAATGTGAAGAAAAATGAAGGGTGCTTCTACTGTGGTAAGTTTGGACGTTATTCTAAAGATTGTAGGAGGAGGAAGTTTAATTAGTCCAAATATAACAAACATTCAGGAAATTTTGTTGATAAAGATGCAAGAGTATGTGATGATTTCAAAAATCTCAAGTTGTTTGTTTTTAATGTTTCTTTATCAACATAAATTGATGATTCTAATGTCTGGTTTATTGATTATAGTGCTTCAATTCATATGTCATGTAATAGGAATTGGTTTGATACATATCATGAAAAAATTAATGATGTTCATAAGATCTATCTAGGAGATGATAGGTCACATGAAATTAAATGGTATGGAGATGTATCTGTGACTTTACTTACTGGTGAGGTGAAACAATTTCATAATGTAATGTATGCCAGACATAAAGAAGAATTAAATTTATGTATCCACCATTTCATATCAATATCTAAAATAGCCACAATGTGTGGTGAAGTACATACAAGATCACTACAAAATCATTGCAATAGAATCTAGAATTGGAGGACTATATAAGCTTGATGTTACAAAGGGGGATCATCAAGCGTTGGCATCCACAACTATGTCAATGGAAGAGTTATGGCATCAAACGTATGGACACCTAAACCATAATGATCTTATGATGCTTTAGAAGAAAGAAATGGTAGAAGGTCTTCCAATGATTAAGAGTGAACATGTTGAATGTGAATGATGTGCATTAGGAAAACAACATAGAGAAGAGTTTCCTAGGAATATAGATAAAAGAAAGAGAGAAATTATTGAACTAGTGCCTAGTGCACACTGATGTTTGTGGACCCATGCAAAATAGTTATCTTGGAGGAACATATTATTTTATTATCTTTATTGATGATAGAACTAGATACACTTGGGTCTATTTTATGAGAAAGAAAAATGATATCTTTGAATATTTTAAAGAATTCAAGAATATGGTTGAAAAAAAATAGGAAGAAGCATCAAGATTCTCAGGCCAGATCAAGGAGGGGAGTATACATAAGGGGCATTCATCAGGTATTGCAAAAATAATGGGATTTAACAGTGGTTTACAGTGCCACATACTCCTCAGCAAAATGGAGTAACAGAGAGGAAAAACAGAGCCTTGGTTGAATGTGCTTGCAGTATGATAAAAGTTAAAAATATTTCGAATAGTTTTTGGGCTGGAGTAATAAGTATGTTGTATATCTAAAGAATATGAGTCCTACAAAAATTTTAGAGAAAAAAATACCTTTTGAAGTTTTTTATGGATGTAAACCAGAAGTGAGTCACTTGAGAATATTTGGAAGTAAAGCATTTTCTCACGTTCCAAAAGACAATAGAAGAAAGCTTGATGCAAAGGAAATAAAATGCATATTTATTGGTTATTGTATATAATATATAGCCTATAAAATGTTTGATCCTAACAATCATAAGGTTTTTGCAAGTAGATATGTGTTGTTTCATGAAAATGAATATGAAGTACAAAAAGCATATGGTTATGATGTATGGAATCTATGTAAAGAAAATGAGGAAAGTGCTAAAGAAGAAGAAGAAAGTCCAAGGAGAAGCTCGAAGCATCATATATTCTACAAGTAGCCAGAGCACACCTAGAAGAGGTGAAGGAACTCCACAAAGAAGTGAAGAACTAAGGAGGACAACAAGACAATCTAAGAACCATGTCAGGTATAGAGACTATGGCTTAATAAATCAAGCTATGAATGTGGTAGATCCTTTAAATTATGAGCAAGCTAAAGAACACAAAGAATGGATGGGTTCCATGAAGGAAGAATATTATCTATAATTAAAAATGAAACATGATAATTGACATAACCACCCGAGAACAAAACCCTATAGGATCAAAATGGTTGTTCAAATATAAATTTAATGTTGATGGTAGTATAGACAAATACAAAGCTAGATTGGTTGCCAAAGGTTATTCACATAAAGAAGGGATAGATTATGAAGACACTTTTTCTCCTGTAGAAAAAATGAATACTATTAGATTAATGATTGCATTGGCTACCAAGTATAATTGGAACTTGCATAAGTTAGATGTCAAGTCAACATTTTTGAATGAAGAATTAAAAGAAGAGGTTTATCTAGTTTAACTAGAGGGGTTTGTAAAGAAAGGACAAGAACATATTGTATGAAAGTTGAAGAAATCTTTATATGGACTTAAATAAGCACCTAGGTCTTGGTATGAGAAAATTGATACGTTTTTCTTTAAACAAAGTTTTATAAAAAGTAAAAGTGATCCCAATTTGTATATCAAGAAATATAGAAATGGTCAAATTGATTTTATTTCTCTATATGTGGATGATCTTATCATAATAGAAGTGTTACTTAGTTGATTGAAGAGATCAAAAGAAAGTTGTCACAACAGTTTGAAATGAAGGATTTTGGACATTCACATTATTGTTTAGGTTTTGAGGTACGGAGATAAAATGGTAAGTCCTTAATCACACAAATAAAATATACAAAGGAGGTACACGAGGTTTAATATGAACACATATAATCCAGTATCTACTCCATTAGAACAAAATGTTAAGCTCGACAATAATGATGACTCAAAGGAAGTGAATGGTACTTTGTATCGACAATTGGTGGGAATTCTAAATTATCTCAGCACAACCAGGACATATATTGCATATTCAGTTAGAATTCTTAGCCAATTTATGGCTAAGCCTCATGAGAATCATTGGAAAGATGCAAAGAGAGTCCTCCGATATTTGAAAGGGACTATTGATTTTGGTATTGAGTATACTAATGATTTTGATGTTGAGTTGACAAGTTTCTCAGACTTTGATTGGGAAAGAGATTCGGATGACATGAAGTATACTACAGGATATGCATTTAGTATTGGATCAGGGATTGTGTCAAACAACCAACTGTTTCTTTTTCATCCACCGAAGCTGAGTACAAAGAATTATGCACTGCCACCTGTGAAGCAATTTCGCTAAGGAGGATACTTGAATATGTTGGAGAAAATAAAAAAGTACCAACAATCATTCAATGTGAAAACCAGATGTTGGAGAAAATAAAAAAGTACCAACAATCATTCAATGTGAAAACTGAAGTTCCATCAAACTGGAAAACAACCCAGTGTATCATGTTAGGTCAAATCATATTGAGACACACTATCATTTTGTAAGAGAAAAAATACAGTCAAATGAAATTGATGTATTGTATTATAGCACAAATGATAATGTTGCAAATATATTTACAAAACCTCTTGGAAAGGGTAACTTTCTAATATGTAGAGATAAGATAGGTGTTGTAAAGGTTGTTTAATTAAGGGGTGGTGTTAGCAATTAATTAAACAACCAACCTAGTAGTTGATAGAGATAAAGTTGCAGTAAATGCACGGAGTGCACCGACTCCAGTAATTTCTTGGAAGAACGAGAAAAGTCTGAAAGAAGTAAACCAATCAACGATGCATCTCATCTCACCATTGTATAAATACCCATTCCTGTAATGAGATAGACAAGTTATTGTGTAGACAAGTTATTGTGTGTTCATCTCTGCGTGTGTTTAAATGTGTGTTCTTTTCTTTGACTACAAATGTTTGCAAGGAAGATCATCTTTTTTTCTAATTAATTTTCCTTACTCAAGACCATGGAGCTGACAGTATTCTCCATCATTAAGGGAAGAAATAAGACCACAGAGTGAAGAGAGTAACCACCAAAATAATATAATTCATACTTTGTCCCACATCAGCTAAACATAGAGATACAAAGTGTGAGAAACCTAAACTTCAAAGAAAGTGCATTAGGTATTGACACATCTAAATAAAGCACGAAGTTAAACAAATTGCAGTATGCAGTTCAAAACACTTAATACCAGTCGTTAATATCTTAAGCAAATGCCAACTGAGCTTATGATGGTAGAAGTATAAGCTGTGAATAATTCTTGAGTGAAACATCTAAACGAAAGTTCTAGAGAGCAGTACATATTACACCATTCATGGAAAATGAGCTGAATCGGATCCTTAAGACAGAAGGAGTTGAGTTTGTCGTCGCACCTTATGAAGCAGATACTCAGTTGGCTAACTTGTCTAGGTTGGACAAAGAGAAAGGTTGAATAGTAGCCATTTAATGACATATGGCTGAAATGTAGTTTGCTTCACTCCTACAAGTCCACATTCGTGTTGGAACTTTCATTGGATAAGATATAGATTTTTACATTTAAAAGGATATATAACTTTTAATTCATTATTCTTGAAGGAAAGATTGGTTATGTCAGATTTAATAATTCTACTTGGTTAAGGTTTTGTAAATAGGTTATTTACAAAATGTATCGGTCCGAAGAGGGAGAAGAAGTTATAATGGACAAGGTTTTCAATTGTTTGACTGCAACCAAAGATCGGAGAAAAAACACGCCTTCTTTCACAATGATAGTTCCCTAACCAACGACCTGTGAGTAACCGCCTTAAGTAGATGACGAATCCTATCCTAATGTAGACATCCTTGCTTCTTCAATAAATTAAGTTGTAGCATAGAAGGTGACCTTTGTACAAGTGATTGTCTATTTTGTCGGAATTGCTTGGCATTCTAAATATTATCCAATGATGACATATCCTGTAAAACCACCAATTGAACCCTATGAAGACAGAAGGAACTATATATTTAGCATTTTTAAATACTCACTTCGTTTATATTCTTTGTCAAGCACTCTTCTTAGTCAAACAAATTCGTGACAGTAATTTCAAATACTTTTCTTTTCAACATTATCACCATTGTTAAAATTTGATTTATTACCTAGGTTAAAAAGAGATTAAATAATGTAATGTTTATTAGAGAAGGCCGTAAAAATGATCTAGAAGCTGAATTAAATGTGGTAGATGGAAGAGCCGGCCCCGAATGCAGAAAATATCTGGAAACTTCATTGAACCGCTGGAAGCTCTGGAGGCTTCTAGATAAACCTGTTGCTTGTAAAATTTCCTACAAATTGACAGCAATATAATTCATTCTGTATTGCTTCAGATATAATCTGAGTGTTTCTGTATTTGTTTCCCTTCAATGAATTTAAATTTCATTTTTCTTCATGTTCTCTTCATGGTTTCAGAGCCGTGTTGATACTGGATTGTCCGAGTTCGTTGCTTGAAGATCGAATTGTTTCGAAAGTGTTTCCTTCCGTCCTGGTAGATAAACGTGGAGGTGTTGTCAACTGAATTGTTTTCTTCTGCCAGGCTCGAATTTTTGTCCAATTCCTAATATAAGTGTTGTTTGTGGCGAGGAATGTGTTATGCTAGCTACACGGATGCAGAGGGGAGCCCTTGTGAATGCACAAGTCAACTGAGCAAAAAAAAAGTAGAGAACGTGAGACCTAAATGAACGATTGGTGAAGGAGGCCGCTTAGGGCTGAGGAAGCCACCATAAGGAGGATGATATTTATTTATTTTTCATGCTCAAATCATACAAAAATTTGATGATGTGTTTTGTTTAACCATTAGGTTTTGGGAGAGTTATATTTTTTCGACAGTTCTTATTTAAAAAGGAAGAAATTGGGGTTCTATGTTTTCTTTTAAAGGAAGAAATTGGTCTCTGTTTTTAAAAAATAATAACGAAATTTATTTAAAAAGAGGAGGGGAAGTTTAGATGGAGTTAGTGGTGATATTTTTTATGCTATTTTGTGTGAATAAGGGATAATTTTCAGGTATTTTGTGTGTGAGAGTAATTTTTAATTTCTCATTGATAAAATGACCATTAACATGGGTATAATTCTAGAAATTAAGTTAAATGAGAAAAATTATAATGATTGTGGTATAAAATAGAGCCATTTTTAACAATGAGGAAGGAATATGATTTGGTTAGTGGGGAAGAGACCCTCCCTATTAACAAAATACTATTGAAAAATGGGATCAAAGAAAAAAGGAAGTATATTAAAATTTGTCTCATAAAGTATTTGCAAAAAGTAAAAATTTAAGAGAAGGTACTGAAATATGGAAGGTACTTAAGCAATTGTACCATAATACAAGTGAATCATGGATCTTAAATTTTATTAGTGATTTATATAATTTGAAGTTGTCTAATAGTAAAGAAATTGCATCTCGTCTAACCAAGTTGAAATATATGTGTATTGAATTAGAGAGTCTTGGAAAAACATTGGAAGAAAAAGAGTTTTTCCATATCATCCTTCGCATCCTTCTTAGTTCCTATCAAACTTTCATTAGAGAGATTGACACAACTGATAAAATTCCCACTATTTTTGTAGCTAATATTACTGCGAAGTTATTGCAAGAAGAGCAACGCCTAGCAAAGGAAAGGGAGTCATCTAATGATGAAATTCATGCACTTGTCTCCAAGGGAAGGTCAACTCAATATACAAAGAAATTCAATGATAAGACAGGTCAATTTTCAAAGAAACTTGAAGGAAATAAGCATCTTTATAGATTTAATAATAATTGTCATTATCGTGGGAAGTCAGGGCGTTATGTGAAGTATTGTTGCAAAAAGAAATGGGACATGCAAAAAAGGAAACATAATTTTTCAAGTCCTAAAAAATCTATAAGACAAAAAGGTAATGCTCTTTGTGTTGCACTTAATGCCAACATCTCAAATAAAGATAAACGGGTCTTAGATTCGGGTGTAACTAGGCATATGTCCCATAATAAGGAGAATTTTTTTATGTTATATAATGATTGCAATCAGGATAAAAAATTTATTGGTGATGATACAACACTATATGTGGTTGGAACTGAAAATCTTGTTATTGAAGATGGAGTATTCAATAATGTTATGTTGGTTCTCAATGTTAAGTCAAATTTACTCTCTAGGATTCAAATTGAAAATCAAGGTTATAAGGTTGAGTTTTATAAAGACAAGTGATTAATTAAATATATTAATAGTAATTATAAAATGTTTTCTTCTCGATATGTAGAAAATGGACTTTATAAGTTTGGAAGGTTTACCTTAAATGATAAATCTTTGGTTGCAGAGGTTGATAATGTGAGTAGGTCGTGGCATGAGAGGATGGGTCATTTGAATTACAAAAGTCTAAGTTTAATGAAAAGGTTTGAAATGGTGTATGGACTACCCAAAAACTCTCAAAGGAAAGAAGTTTGAGAAGGATGCATCTCTGATAAGAAACATATGGAAAAATTTATAAAGGGAAAATCATGGAGAGCCAAGACTCCACTTCACTTGGTTCATAGTGATCTCATGGGGCCATTAGAACATCCTTCTATTTCAGGTTTTATGTATGTTCTAAAATTTATTGATGATTATAGTAGAAGGATTTGGGTTTATTTTCTAAAGAAAAAATATCAGGTATTTGGGAAGTTCAAGGAATTTAAGGCTTTTGTAGAAAAGAAAAGTGGAAAGTCTATTAAGATTTTAAGGACTGATAATGGAAAGTAATATGTAAACAAATATTTTGATCATTATTGTAAGTATAATGGAATTAAAAGAGAACATACAGTCCCTTATATACCTCAACAAAATTGGGTAGTTGAAAGGAATAATAGGATTCTTACGGAGATCGCTAGGTGTATGCTACATGCTATAAATATGGATCCAAAATTTGGGTTGAAGATATAAATGCTGCAACTTATATTGTCAATAGGACACCTACAATTGTTGTCAAACATAAGACTCCTGAAGAAGCTTGGAGTAGAAGAAAACCAACTATAAGTCATTTCAAGTTTTTTGGGTGTGATGCTTATGTTCATATTCTTTATGAAAAGAGAAAGAAACTTGATAGAAAAAGTCACAAATGTATTATGGTTGGCTACAATGAAACATATAAGGGATACAAGTTGTATGATCCTCAAAAGAATGAAATACATATTAGGAGAGATGTAATATTGGATGAAAGATTCATACCATATATCAAATCTTCTTCCTTTTCTCCTACTTATTCATCAATTCTTAGTAACCAAACTAGTGAAGAAAATCTTGATGAAATGAATAATGAAGAAAGTTTTGAATCTTGTGAAGAAGAAATTGTTGCTCAAGGAACACAAGATGATTATTCCACAAAAAAAGTAGTCTTCAAGAGATTTATCAAGAAGTCCCAATACAAGATTATGTAAACTATGGTCTTATGACTAGAGTGATGCATGTTGACGATCCATGGGTCTTTGAAGAAGCTCAAGGAAGACATGAATGGGATGCTGCAATGAAAGATGAATATGATACTTTAATGAAGAATCTAACTTGGGAGTTGACTACTCTCCGAGAAGGTAAAAATCACATTGGATGCAAATGAGTATATAGGACAAAGTTCACATCTGATGGAGCAATTGAGAAGCATAAGGATATATTGGTTGCAAAAGGATTCTCACAAAATGAAGGTATTGACTATACTGAAACATTTTCTCATGTTGCTAAAATGAGTACAATTCACATTGTAGTTTCTCTAGCCGCAAAATTTGGTTGGGAATTTCATCAAATTGATGTTAAAAGTGTTTTTTTGCATGTTGATTTACATGAAGAAATTTATATGTAACAACCCCCAGGTTTTATAAAAGTTGGCCAAGAACATCTTGTTTGTAAGCTTAAAAAATCATTGTATGGGTTAAAGCAAGCTCCAAGAGCATGGTACTCCAAAATTAATGAGTACTTCTTGAATGATGGATTCAAAAGAAGTCCTTATGATCCTGATATTTATGTCAAAAATTGCAATGGTGATATTATAATGGTTTTCCTATATGTATATGACTTAATCGTTATAGGAAGAAGTTTAAGTCAGGTATATGAATTCAAAAAGCAACTAAAGAAGGATTTTAATATCACAGACTTGGGGTTATCACATTATTTTCTTGGCATCCAGGTTTAGAAAGAAAAGGATAGAATTTTTCTATCACAACTAAAATATGCACTTGATCTATGGAAGAAGTTGAAAATGAAGAATTGTAAGTCAGCTCCAACTCCAATTGATGCAAGGACCAATTTAAGAAGCAACTCTAGTTCTGAAAAGTTTAATAGCACACTATATAGATAGTTGGTTGGAAGTTTGTTTTATCTAACAACCACTAGAGCAGATATTGCACATGCAGTTGGTGTTACATTGTGACAAAAAATCAATGTAAATATTGAATTTACTTGTGTAAATATTTAACTTGTGTTAGTTACGAAACGGTGGTAGTTTGTGTAACTATGTAAAAATTGTAAGATAAATGTATATATGATGCCCAATATTTATAAGCCATGTTCATATAATTATATTTTGAATAATAAGACATACCGTTAGGATTTTACCACGTAAATCTCATGTGCTAATCTGTGTAATTGGTTTGTCTATATTTCCATATTTATTGCATTTAATTAATATTTCGGGCTCTAAAAACCAACAAGTGGTATAATAACGAAGGCTGGTGTTTAGTGTATGGAAGTAAGATGATAAGGAGGTTCTGTCAGAGTTCTTATTGGTCGAAGACGCTGAGGAGGAGGTCGGAAGGCCGAGGGTATCCCACAAGTAGAAGAGAGAGAATATTGAGTCAGGAGTGTTCGTGCTCATTTTTCCCATGCAGTCGAGAGTTTGTGCCGAGGGTGATCATCCACACGCAGAATAAAAATAAATCAAGACGGGAGTTGATTTGTCGAGCAGTCTGTCAGCGGAGTGAAGAGAGGTTGAGGGTTGAAGAAACCTATTTGCAGAGTGAAGAGAGTTCGAGTGTTGAAGAACCTGTCTATGGAGTGAAGAGAGGCTGAGGGTTTTGAAGAACCACCCTCTCGCAAGGTTAGGTCGGTGATTATGTTTGCTCAAACGAAAGGAAAGCCGAGGTTTTGTTCTGCTTGCATGCACGAAATGGAGCCTATTTATTGACGCAGAGAGAAAGGTGACCGATCGAATTGGGTGGAGGTAAGATATTTTAAGGGTTGATACAAAATATCAAAGTTTATTTTTTGAAAAATTCCCTTTGTGAAGAATTTTTATTCAAAGAGAATATATATATTTATAAATTGTAGTGGGATGAAATAAAAACAAAATTTTATTGGGAGAAGGGCTTGTAATTTTTCGTGAAGTATTTGAAAGAATTAAATTTCATTTAGAAAGAGCCGAACTAATGGAAAATACGGCGAATTATAAATTTGAATTTGAAAAATTAATGGTAAAAATAATTTTGAATTGTGGAAAATTAAAATGCGATATTTTTTTAGTATAACAAGGGTTGGATAAGCCTTTAGACGATAGGAGGAAAAAACCGAGATCTATGACCAAAGAAGAGTGGGCCCCTTAGCAGAATTCGGTTATGTCTTGCTAATGATGTCTTTGTTTAATATTATTGGCGAATAAATGATAGTAGGATTATGGAGCAGGATGGAAAGACTATATATGATGAAGTCCTTAACAAATCAGATTTATCCGAAGAGGCAACTATACAACTTAAAAATGAAAGAAGGTACAAAAATCGAAGATCATTTGAATGTGTTTAATGTTCATTAATTGGGTTGGTTGTCATTGATGTCATCCCTTGAATAAATTCCATTAGCGAATTCCGGTAGAACAATGGTTTGGGTAATGGACCCAATTTTTTTTTTATGGATTATGGTATGAGATTTGATATATTTGTAGGTAATACTATTCCAGATGGATAGTAAATGTCATGACATTTCCGGTGATATGTGGAACGTCACATAACTCCTCACGGTTAGAGAGTTACGACCATGTGAAGTTGGGAAACCCTCATGAGTCACCTAGAAGCCCCTGAAAGTCAAAGTATTTGCAAAAGAAATTATTTAAATAATAAAGTGAATGGAGAACTCCCTAAACTAAGGAAAGTGGAATGCTACATGAAAGTATAAATAATAGGCAAGCCTGACTCCTTTAATCACACTTGAACACATTGAATATCTTCTTTTGTGTAAGACTTATTCCAAGTACTCATTGATACATCTGAAGTTGTGAAAGTCTGAGGTAGTACAAAGGGTTAATGGAGAAAGTTTCAGAATTACAATGAATACTAAAAAACCCTAATTTCTGAGGCATAAGCGGGTTGACAATGTATTAGGGTGCATACATGCGTTGGATGATAGTGTATTAGGGTGCGTATGTACGTGGGCTGACAGTGTATTAGGGTGCGTACATGTTGGTAAAGCCATGGAAACTTGAGAAGATGAAGATGCAGATGTTCTAGATTGTGAGATCAAGCTTCTGGGAAGGTCTAAAGTGCTCAGATACATCAGATCTATCCATTGGCTTAAAATGTATGTCTTATTTTTATTTATAGTTGGATTTTGATGTATGCATGAGAAATGGTTATGGAGATTTGAGAATTCTCCCTAGAGAGACTAGTAGTTTCATGGGATCTTCTGTATAAGTCAGATCTACAAAAATACAGTGCTGATATATTTATCATTTATACATCTTGTTGGGGCACATCTTATATATCTTGGCATATGGCCAAGTGTTTTTGAGGTGAATGGTTGAGAGCTTGTATTGGTTGATGTATTGAGAGGTTGAATATCATAAAGGGTTTGAATTCTAGATCATGTGAGGGTTATTATACATGTTCATGATTACACACACTTATGGCACATGACTAGAGATATATATAGAGTTTTTGGGTAAATGTTATGTATGAAGATGCATGCATAGGGTACATATACAGTTGGATACAGTGACAGGTTACAGATCTATGTGAAATAAGTTACACAGGGTCTAAATTTTTCAGAAGAAAGAAAACCCTATTTTTCAGAAGGCATACACAGGTTGCATAACAGTTTCGTCACATACATACACAGACTGCATAATAGATAGGCACACACATACATGTGTTGTAGCAATACAGGTCACATATTTTTTGTATTTTATTGATACATGCTCAGTTCAGGTACAAATTAACTACATGGAATTTGTACAGGTTGGTTGCAGGTTAGTGGTATAGGTTGATACAATTGTATAGTGGTATATCTCATAGTGATAGTGTGATAGTGGTTCCATCATTCTACTTTTACTTCAGGGTGGTTGGATGGGGCAACTACAGGTGGTTGTAGACACCTTCCGGTTGTTGCTGGAGAACATAGGGGGTTGTATTCTCCTTCTGGTTGTAGCTAGAAAATTGAGGAGTTGGAGCTTCCCTCGGGTTGTATCCTGAGAAACTAGGGGGTTGGAGCCTCCTTCCAGTTGCAGCTAGAAAACAAAGGAAGTTGGTGCTTCCAATGAATGTAATTCTTCAAGACATATAATAAAAAACATTTCGTGGTTTTCTCCTGCTTTGGGTTTCCACGTAAAAACACTAGTGTACTGTGTATGTGTATGATTGTTGATTTGTTCATTGTTTATTTACTCTGCAAATATTGGATGATAATGCTACATTGATATAACACTTGCATTATATGGACAAAAAGGATTAGATTTCTCTATTACTGATTCACCCCCCCTCTTAGTAATCCAACAATTGGGATCATAGCAGGTTCCTTCATAAATCAGTTTAACCACTAAAAGGTAGATCATGGAGAGAAAAAACATGTATAAAAATGGAATACCACAGTTTGATGGAAATAAGTATGCATTTTGGAGCATAAGGATGAAGGCATATATACAGGCACAT
Source organism: Picea sitchensis (assembly GCA_010110895.2). Lineage (NCBI taxonomy): Eukaryota > Viridiplantae > Streptophyta > Pinopsida > Pinales > Pinaceae > Picea > Picea sitchensis. The sequence goes on along the minus strand of SNQJ01S0042330.1, from coordinate 11,728 downwards.
AGATTTGAAATTTGGCAATCAATTGTAGATGGATACACAACACCAATAATTTCGCCAAAAAAGGACAAAGCAATGAAAATCGGTGAGAATAATTCCAAAGCCAAAAATTCCCTTCTAAATGGTTTTAGAGAATCGGTATTCACCAAAGTTGCACATTGTAAATCTGCTAAAGAGATTTGGGAAAAATTTCGAAATATTTATGAAGGAGATTCAAAGGTTAAAGCAACAAAGCTTCAAACTTGGAGAGGTTAGTTCGAACAACTAAAGATCTCTTCCTATGAGATTTGACCCTAAGATATCGACACTAGAAGAAAGAGTAGATCTAAACTCAATAAGCATGGACGAATTACATGGAATATTCACAACATATGAAATGAGAATTGAACAGGAAAATTCAGATATAAAATAAGCAACCTTCAAAACATCCAAAATGTCAAAGAAAAAGGGAAAGAAAAAAGAAAAAGAACATAGCAACAACAGTGACATGTCTTGGGCTCTAAAGATGTCCTTAAAACAACCTTAGTCTGACATTAATTTTATCAACCTCGAGGATTCATCTTTTCTCTCAAGATTGTCAGCAAAGTCTAGGAAGATAATTGTATAGGTTTAAATCATGTAGATAGTTTAGTTACAACAAATCTTAGTCTATCTAAATTACTGCAATAATCAAGTTCTTCACACATTAACTACAACTCCGAAACTAATAACTCAATCAACATAAAATATGTTATGAGCAATAAAACACCATGAAACAGAGTATCAATTAATTACAGAACTCGTTCATCTATTCAAGAAACAACAACTTGGTCTACAAAAACACTTAATGAATCAATCTCTTCAATGATTAATTAATCTATTGGAAGGGAACAACGATCTACTGAATATTTAAGAAGGAACAACAAATGTGAATTAAACAAAAGGAACAATAATTGTGAATTTAATGAAAGGAACAACAAATGTGAATTTAATGAAATGAACAACAAATGTAAACTTAATGAAATGAATCCAAAACCAATAAATTGACAACAATAGGTATTGGAACAACAATCAATAATCTATTCTCTGCAGTAGGAATAGCACTACCAATTCGAAATAAAAACAACACATGAACGAACTTATTCTAATTGTTGAAGGAAATATCAAATAAAAGATTTATAACATAATTGATAAGATTGCAGATAAGAAAGTATCTCCTGTCGACTTGGCCCATGGTCTTCAAAATATACTGTTAAGAAAACTCAGTACACGGAGATGATCAAAATGCTTGAAGCTTCCATTAATTCCATAACTGATAAGTCATTTACAATGGGAATGTTGTACAAACTGTCAACAATTAAGAGATCTAAATTCTGGTATCCCCCTCTAGAGATCTGAATTTTGAATTTAATGAAAGGAACAACAAATGTGAATTTAATGAAGGGAATGACAAATGTAAACTCAATGAAACGAATCCACAACCAATAAATTGACAACAATAGGTATTGGAACAACAATCAATAATCTATTCTCTGCAGTTGGAATAACACTACCAATTCGAAATAAAAACAACACATGAACGAATTTATTCTAATTATTGAAGGAAATATCAAATAAAAGATTTATAACATAATTGATAAGATTGCAGATAAGAAAGTATCTCCTGTCGACTTGGCCCATTGTCTTCAAAATATACTGTTAAGAAAACTCAGTACACGGAGATGATCAAAATGCTTGAAGCTTCCATTAATTCCATAACTGATAAGTCATTTACAATGGGATTGTTGTACAAACTGTCAACAATTAAGAGATCTGAATTCTGGTATCCCCCTCTATCGTTCACTCTTCTTTATATATTACAAGGAGATATGTAAATTAAGCTATCTCGATGATTGATATATCCTTAGGATTTATTTTACTATTTATGAAGATTGCAAGATAAAAAGTCAATCTCCCTTTGAACCGTTTTGTTCATGATTTCTTCAATCTTCAATGGTCTGTGAATCTTCATGATCTTAATTATCTTTAGTTAACAACAATTGTCCATTTTGACATAAAATCAAAACAATTCAAGCCAAAGTTGAGAAAATGTCTAATATCATTTAATATTATTTCCTAAGAGAGTTTTAACCATTTTCTTCCCTAATTACTTCAAACTAATAGAAAAGTCAACAAAGAATATATCATAAACCAAAGTAACAAGGAGAATATTTATACCTTTTTCTCACTCCAGCATACCCCCCAACTTACCTTTTTGCATGTTCTCATGCAACAAGAGAGTTCATATGCAAAGCAGTGATACTGAAGGGTGGGGAGGTCTCTTATGTTAGGATATTTAGACACTTAGGAGTTAGTTAAGATCTACTTGGTCGAATGTGTCATTAGGTAAAAGTGTGTTTCTTAGTGTGTTTCTTTAGTATGCATTAGTAGTTAGGAAATCTGACGGTCACGATATGTTCCCGACATAGAGTGATCCGACGGTTCATACTCTCCTCGATGTTAATGACCATTGATCCATGGATTAACACCCTATTGGTCCATCATCTCTATTTAAAGAGCATGGAGAGTCATTTTACAATGATTGATTATGAGAAACTCTCTTGTAAAATATCTCTTTAATCTTTTTCTTTTGCATTAATAAACTGCTCCAAGGGGTCGCGTTGGTTGGGGCTGTGGATGTTCCCCTTTAGGGGTTTTACCATGTGAAAACATCGGTGTGTTGATCTTTGATCTGGTTAAGTGAGTGGTTACTGAAGGTGTTCATCCTCTGTTGGAATACCTATGTTGTCGAACATGGTATTAATGCTTGTTTGAAGATCTTCTTTTGTTGTAGATCGAGATCGTCAAGCCGAGTTGCGTCATATCCATTTTTTGTCATTTTCGTACATTTCTGGGATGAGAGGACTATTACATTGCATCCAGAACACTCATTTCATCCATGAACACTTTTCATTTAACTCGAAAATGTTTCTGTTTGCCCAAGATACAACCATTACAGTCAGATCCGGAGGTATAAAGTTTGAATACGCATTTTTTAAATTTTTTGCAGAGTAGTGTTTTGGTTTTATTTTGGTTTTATATACTTTATTTCTGGGTTATTACTCTTTTATATCTGTGTATTCTCTTTTCCCCGTGCCCTATGCAATCTCGTCGAATGAGAAACAAATAGGAAAAGGTGCATCTTCTGGGTAAGCTAACCGAGATCTAACCCGTTTTGTCATCGAGAAGCAAAAACAAATTCTTGTGTGAAAAGATTTTTTTTTAGCACGCTCTCCAAGGTCGTCTTCCAGCAACAACAACAACAACAATAACAACACCCCAAATCCTCCTTATGAACATTACAATATGTTTTTCTAGATCATTTGGTTAAAAGTTGCCTTATTAAGTTAGAGGTCTTGAGTTCAAGTCTCTCTTTTGTTAATTTTTTTTGAAAACATTCATGCTAACATTGTAAAGTGTATTTCCCTTCAAGTATAAAAGTGAATCACTATAAGTAGCTTTAATATTTTACTTTAGAGTTATTTATTTTGCATGCAGTTTTTCTATTATAAAGTAACTTCATTTTAAAAGTGATCCCCACTTCTCTTTATAAAATTGGGTCACTTCATAAAGAAACTTACACTATCATGTGGTCATTTGGTTACCGTTTATGTATTTTCAAATGACATAAATCTCACATCCGAAGTCCGTTTTCAGTGCCGTTTTTTCAAAAACCGCATAAATTTTCGAGCTCTTTCCATTTAGATCATCAATTTCAATTTTTAAATATGTATTATCTGCATATTTAATATGGATTCTACAAGTAATATCTTACTTACCAGCACCAACTACTTCCAATGGAAATCCCATATGGAGGATTTATTAAGAAGTAACGGCTTGTACCAGATTACCTTGGGAAAGGAAACAACACCCACTGATGTTGATAAGAAAGCCAAATGGGATAATAGGAATGAAAAAACACATGGATTAATCATAATGGCCATCTCTCCTAATTTAAGGTTCCACCTTCAATCAATTGATAAACCCAAAGAAGATTTGGAAAATATTGAATTTGTGTTTGGTAAACACAATATTATTCGAGCACAACAGTTAGAAAATCAAGTACTAACTTTAAGTCCAAGTGATTTTTCTTGCATTGAAGACTATCTATCTAAGTTTAAAACACTTAGAACTTTATGTGAATAATATAAGATAAATATAGACGAAGATCATTGCATCTATCTTATTCTTTCCAAGCTAGGTAGTGCATATTCTCTGTTTGTATCTACCTTTTATGCAATGCAAGAGGCTCTAGGGGTAGCTTATCAAAAATCCAGTCTTGAGAACTTTTGTGATGCTTTGATTAGAGATCAAGATAAGCTAGTACAACTTGGAGTGATCAACACTGTAGGTACCTCCAAGAAAGCCTCAGTTGTCTATCAGAAAGATAAACCCAAGAATCCCAAGAAGCAACATCCTCGCCACAACAACAAGCAATATAAGGGTCCCAAACCCACTCAGATAGATTTTTCTCCTAATGGAGACAAAGGAGAAAAAATATAAAAATAAGAAGTCTGATATACATTGCAACGTTTGTGATAAAGATGGTCATGATGAGTCCAAATGTTTCAAGAAGATGACATATTTAGAAGCAACGATGAAGAAGAAAAACATCAGTATTGATTCTACTTCGTCTTCCTTTAATGGACATGCACTTTCTACTTCTAGTTTCTTCTTCAACACACCTTCTACTTCTACTTCTAATATGTGGCTTATTGATTCTGGAGCATCTTATCATATGGCTAATGATAGAGACATATTTTCTACTCTAAATGAATGTAACACCAAGAAAATATGTGTTGTCTATGATAGATCTCTTAGTGTTGAAGGATCTGGAAAAAATCAAGTAGAAAATGGTCATTTCAATGATGTATTATGTGTTCCAAGTCTTTCTTGTAACCTTCTATCAGTATATCAAATCACTCATTTAGGTGAAGGTAAAATCGTAGATTTTTCACCTCACCAAGTTGTAATCAAGGATCTAAAATATCCTAAGCATGTTCTTGCAACTTTTATTGTTGATGATATTACCAGGTTGTACAAGTTTGAGAACTTTGGGTCATCATCTTTTTCATCAGTTTTTGTTGCTCATAGCGATGACTTGATAAAACTTTGGCATGAGCGGTTTGGTCATCTAAACTATTGCTCATTACAACAACTATGTAATCAACAGATGATGACTTGTCTTCCTCTTGTTTCATGCAGAGATGGTGTTTGTGCCAATTGTGTTCTCGACAAAGATCATCGGGATAGTTTTGAAAAACGTGCCTCTTGGCACACCTCGGGTCCTTTGTAGCTTGTTCACAGTGATTTGTGTGATCCACTTTCTTATCATTCTTTTTTTGGGTGCAAGTATTTCTTAACTTTCATTAATGACTTTTCCAGACGTACTTGTGTTTACTTCTTAAAACTTAAGAACAAAGTTTTTGAATTTTTTTTGGCCTACAAGGCCCTTCTAGAAAAGAAATCTGGACATCAAATTCAAAGGTTAAGAACAGATAATGGAGGCGAATATGTGAACAATAATTTTACAAGCTACTACACTACACAGGGAATCCAAATGAAACACATTGTTCCATATACACCATAACAAAATGGTGTTGCTGAGAGAAAGAACCACACATTAAAAAAAATGGATAATTGTATGATCCAATCGAAGGGATTAAGTCAAAAGTATTGGGCAGAGGCCATCAACTGTGAAAATTACATAGTAAATCGCACTCACACAAAGGCTCTTAAAAATATAACACCATAAGAAGATTGGACTAAAATTAAACCAGATGTAAGTCACTTCCGTTATTTGGTAGGATAGCATGGGCTCACATTCCTGATGAGAAAAGGAAAGCATTGCATCCTAAAAGTGAGAAGTGTATATTTGTTGGTTATTCTGAAGATGTCAAAGGTTATAGACTTCTTCAAACACATTGTAATGAAATTATTATTAGAAGAGATGTTAAATTTGATGAAAATATCTTGGCCTGAGAGCCTAATTCTACGTTTGTGTCTTCTTTGGCCTGCAAACCTAATTCAGTGGTTGTGCCTTCTTCGGCATGTGAGCCATCTTCTGCGTTTGTGCCTTATTTTGTTTTGGTTTCTTCTTCAGATGATGACAGTGAGGATGAAAATCCACCTCCTCCTACTCACCTTCCTCCAGATGAGGCCTTTGAACCTGAACGAGCACTAGCTCAACCGCTTCTTAGATGGGTCCATTCAACATGAGAAGCAGTTGGTGATCTTGTCGGTGATCCTTCAGATCAATGTCAAACACATTCATAGTTCCAATGAGTCTCTTCTCTTTTGGCTCATTTTTTAGAAACGCGTGATCCAAAGAAATTTGCAGAAGCTTCAGGTCATACAGATTGGGATACAACAATGAATTAAGAGTATCGTTATCTAATGGAAAACGATACTTGGGATCTTGTACCTCTTCCAAAATGAGGAAAACTTATCATATGTAAATGGGTTTACATAACTAAGTATGCATCATGTGGAAGTGTTGAAAGACACAAGGCTCGATTAGTTGCCAAAGGATTTTCCCAAGTTGAAGGAATTGACTATAATGTAACCTTTGCCCCTGTAGCCAAAATGAATTCCATCCGCCTTGTTCTTTCCCTTGCTGCCTCACATAAATGGGAGGTCCATTAGATGGATGCTAAATACGCCTTCTTGCACAGATATTTGCAAGAAGAAATCTACATGGAACAACCTCCTCGCTATGTCCAGAATGACTCTAGACTTGTTTGTCTCCTTAAGAAATCTCTTTATAGTCTCAAGCAAGGTCCCCGAGCTTGGTATGCCAAAATGGAAAACTTTCTTACTGTCGTTGGATTCTCTGGATTCCATTATGATCCTAATGTCTATACCAAGAAATTAGGAAGCCATCTCATAATCCTTTTCCTTTATGTTGATGACCTTAGCCTTAAGAAGAAATTTGAAATGATAGACTTAGATTTTTTGCACTATTTCCTTGGCCTCCAAGTTTTTCAAACCAATGATGGAATTTTCCTTTCCCAGTCTAAGTATGCTTGTGACCTTCTTTGTCTCTTTCACATGGACATTTGTAAACAAACCGCTTCTCCCTTCAAGTCTGGAGTCAATCTTACTACCACATGTACTTCTCCTGAAGTTGATGCCACCCTGTACTGTCAGTTAGTTGGTAGCCTCTTATACTTAACTCATACCCATCATGATCTTTCCTTTTTTATTTCTCTTATTTCCCGATATATGAAAAAACCCCATGAAAGCCATTGAAAAGCAGCTAAAAGGATACTTCGCTATGTCCGTGGTATAATTCAGTTCGGGATACATTACACTTCAGGGGGGACTCCTTTATTGGTTGGTTTCACTGATTCATATTCGTCTAGCGACCCTGATGATCGGTATTTTACTTCAGGTTATTGTCACAGCCTTTTTTCAGGACCTATCACTTGGGCCTGTAAGAAACAATACGCTATTGCACTTTCTTCAGCAGAAGCAGAGTACCGAGCGGCAGTAAATGCAAGTCAGGAAGCCTTGTGGCTTCAACAGATCCTTTCAGAGTTTGGATTCCAGCAACAACATCCGACCAGCCTTTGGTGCGACTATCAGAGTCCCATCAAGCTCACCAAAGACCCAGTTAAACATCAGCGTAGAAAACACATCGAGATACATATGCACTTCATCAGAAAGCTAATTCATGATCAAGTTATTGAAGTGCTCTTTTTCCCTACAGAAGATCAACTTGCAGACAGTTTCACAAAGTCTCTTACAGAAGCCAAGTTTTCCAAACTTTGATCTATGTTAGGAGTTCAGGAAGTTGTCATTAAGGGGGGATAGGCTCTAATGCCGCCTTCCTTCTCCTATTTTGTCACCCTTGTAGATCCTTCAATACTATCCCAAGTTGTTCTTAAGGGAGGATGTTAGGATATTTAGACACTTAGGAGTTAGTTAAGATCTACTTGGTCTAATTTGTCGTTAGGTAAAAATGTGTTTCTTAGTGTGTTTATTTAGTATGCAATAGTATGCATTATTAGTTAGGAAATATGACAGTCACGATATGTTCCCAACATAGAGTGATCAAACAGTTCATACTCTCCTCGATCTTAAAGACCATTGATCCATTGCTTAACACTCGATTGGTCCATGATCTCTATTTAAAGAGCATGGATGGTCATTTTCCAATGATCGATTGAGAGAAACTCTCTTGTAAAATATGTCTGTAATATTTTTCTTTTGCATTAATAAACTTCTCCAAGTGGTCGCATTGGCCGGGGCTGTGGATGTTTCCCTGTAGGGGTTTTACCACGTGAAAACTTCGGTATGTTGATCTTTGATCTGGTTATGTGAGTGGTTACTAAAGCTATTCTTCCTCTTTTGGAATTCCTTTGTTGTCGAACATCTTCTCTAGGCCTCTGGAACCCATGCTTACCTTTAAGATCTTCAAAAGTAACATCTTCCTTTTTCTTACGGATTTCATAAACACTATGATAACCCTCTGGAGGATACCAAATGATGGGGGGATTGTACCTACATCCAATCTAGGAATGCCCTTCTTACAGGATCATTTTGGAATACCTTTCTAATCTAAGAGCAGTTGCTTGAAAATTCCTAAAACCAAACGGTTCCCTGTTCTTGATTTCATTTGAAGAGACACTCCGTCTTATATTGGGAGTAGAAAGGTATTCTTCTTTAATTTCTCCAAAATATTGTAGCCCTGAATGTAAAACATGTATATGGATGCGATCTAAAGATTCCACAACCTTCTCCCTCTTCATAAATTCCCTATGTTTCATAATGGTTTCAAAGGGTTTATAAGGTTCTCCTCTGACCCATAGGTCTAGCCCATTCTCTCTTTTCATGAAGACCTTATGTGCCTTGGCCCACCTAAGTTGATTTTTGGAAAAAGATAAAAATTATTGAAACTGGATATCCCCAGTGAATGGATTGGGGTTCTCATATTTGTTTTCTTCTAGAATGAGATTATGAAGATATAATTCACACAAAAACTATTATACTACATCCTCTTTTTCTTTAAAACATGAAAACAAATTAGAGACAGTGGTAAACTCAGAAGGTGTGCCTGCCCTAATGGCTTTCATTTTTAATAACAAATAATGTTCTAATAAAAATAGGGAATAATTAGTAGCAGGGGCCCTACAAGATAATATATCATAATCAATAGAGCAAATACTTTTGATTTTCTCCAAAGCTACATTAAGTTGACCCTGCATCTTCTTTACCTTTTCTTTTTCTCTACTGATATCAACAAAGGTTTCATTCTCAATTGATGACATGACTCATAGTTGTATGAAAACCTTCTGATGCTCTGTTATAGTCACCATTTCATTTCGGCATTAGGTTAGGGTCTGTTGGGATTGTTCCAATTATGATTCCAACGTTTTAATAGTGGCATCTTGTTCATGGGAATAAAGTACTTCTTCATTATGAACATTTGTTTCTACTGTTACTGGAGTATTTGTCTCAGTTTCTGTTTCAACTGATTCCAAGGGAGCATGAAAATTTGTTTGTGTTTCAACAAAATTAGTATGAATTTCCCTTCTGGAAAGTTGATTTCTTCCTTGTATTCTAACCCTCCTGGATTTGTTCTTCTTATGGGCTTTGACAGATTGTTCCAGATGATTCATAAGTTGTCTAATTTTTTCTTTCAATCTTCCAACTTTTTGTTTTAATACCTTTATTTTCTTAACTGTCTTCCTCAATGTCTTGTTTTCATGTTCTAGTTTTATGATTCTGTTATTTCCTTTTTCTAATGTTTCTTTATGTCCAAGGGAAATTTCAAGGTCTTCCCCACCTTGATCAATTGGAAATTCATTACCTGTATCTTTTGGCTGCTCTTGTTTCTCTTGTTGATACCTCAAGAGATTCCCTCATAGGAGAGGATGGCATCTCCATATCAGGAATATCAAAGAAAGAGTTTGAAGGAGGAGAGGCTATAGCTTGGGGTTATTATGGCCCGTCTATATCTTCAGTAAGTGATATTCCCAAATTCCCCAATACTTAATCCATATCCTCTTCATAAATTTCAAATAAATCATCCTGCTTCCCTAAAAGGTTTTCATGTGATGGCTCTTATGTTTACATAGTCTCCTGAGTGCTTTCAGATTGTAATGTCTCTCTATCCTTTCTTATTTTAACAGAGGATGTTTCAGGAACATAAATTGTCCTTTGTCTTTTCCTTTTTGATTTTCCTGCTTGCATTCTCTGAGTTTGTGCCAACTGAATAAGGTTTGTTTCCATTTCAGGTTGGGTGGATGGTATTTCTATTTGGGAATTATCTCCCTCTAGCTGGGTTGCCTCAATTCCTTGTGGAGAAATTTCATGGTGGAATTCTGGTTTCTCAATTTGCAAGGGAC
>SNQJ01S0042329.1:51104-68576 GCA_010110895.2 Picea sitchensis | reverse complement strand
AACATATCACTGTGGATGAATGTGGATAAAAAATATTTAGGTGAACAAATGGAAATTAAATAAATACACAACAAACTGAAGGAAAGAGAAATTACGAGATTGACACAACCTATCACCTATATCTCTGTGAGGACATCAACCACAAGAAAGGATGAAGGCCTCCAAGTGGGAAAGGAAGTCAAAACACATCGGTGAAATGTTTGCAACTATGTCACATTTTTTCCCTCAATGCATTCTTTGATATGACCCAACATAAAAGAATGTCATTTTGATGTGTGTTGAAAGTCATAATGGTCTACAAAGGATATTTCCATGCATAAGATTTCATGAAGATGTTATTCAAGATATATAACACTGGTGTGGTCAATAAGGCCACTAGAAACAACCTTTTCATGAATAACTATTTTAGAACAATAACGCCCTAGACAATCATTTCATGAATTCAAATTGAAGAACACTTGTTTGGTAAATTAGTTCATTAGAAACAATAATTCATGAATTCATTGTACATAATATAACATTGGCCTGGTAAATAAATCCTCATGAACAATAACACAGACATAGAAATTATGACCCCTAGAATTAATCATTTCATGAATTCATATAACAAAGCGAGAAATTTTGTCCGGTAAACAAGTTTGCAATAAAAAATGATTTCATGAATTCTTACCATAGAAAATAATGTTGAAATGGTAAATAAGAAAAATAAAAACCAAAATAACTTGTATTTATTTGTGTAAAAAGTAGAGTCCATTTCAAGGACATTGTGTTGATGCCAAACAAACTACTCCACTTGTCATATCGTCAACATGAATGGATCTTGATTTAATAAGAAAACATCCACCTCATTCTTTTCCACTCAATACTAGTTGCTAACAGAGTCATCCTCGTGAATCTAATACCATGGGTCATCAAATTGCTTTCATTGGTTTAGGATGTCACATTTAATCAAGAATGCATCTCTCCCCATTGCGAGCAAATTGTCATTGGTTTGTTGTAATGAAAGCATCTGATCATTCTTATTGTGTATCTCATTTGGAGAAACACCAACAAAAAGGAGAGATCCCACCCAATGTTTTACACATTCCAATAAGTGAATATGATGAAGTCACCATTGGTGTGAAACTATAGGATCAATGTGACTTTGGTGAGACAAACCACTTTTTCCCACATGTCAAAAATAGACATAAACGATGAGTGTCAGGTGCGATCTATCTAGGAATATTCTATCTATGTAATGCAATTAGCATCCTCTCTTCCTCTAGATTAAGTTGCTTTTCATTTTTCAAAGGATCTTTAGCAATGCAACTATACTCCTCTAATCCATAAGAACACCATTACCTAAAAGAATAAAAAAAAAAATTAAATCTTGGCATTGAAATCACACAACAGACAACGTGGGTTCATACATAATAGATTAAAAGAACTGACAAATGATATGGCTTATAATGCTTGTATAATGTGCATAGCATAAAAAGAAAATTATTTGTTGGTTTTCAGATTAAAAACAAACCTTCCAAACATGCATCTCTCTATAATGCTACCATGGCCACCATGAAAAAAAAAGAGAAACAAGTGTGATAATAACTAAAACAATTCACTATATATAACATGGGATTATACATAATGCTAAGACTGACAAAGAAATTATCTGACATATATCTAGTTGTAATGTTGGTTTGATATAAATTGCATGCATTACATAAAAAGAGGAAAGTACAATGATATTATATTTTGTGTGTGTGTGTGTGTGTGTGTTTAATGTCGTTATTTCATATTTCTAAACCTGTCGACATATATTTCTATAATTACGGTACAACAACAATGACATGCATTAGACACAAAAATATCTGCCAAGTATACTTACTTGAAATGTTGCAAGGGTTGTGCATTCCTTGGGTTCTTTGGATTTATGTTGACATCATAGAGGCCCTCAATTTTTTCTTTGGCATAGTAAATAGATCCATTTTGTAGGTTGGACAGCTTAGTTCCCCTGTTTTGAAGTCCTCAAGACATTCAAAGGGAAAAACAATAGTTTGAACTTGAACATACATGCAATGTAATAACTTCCATGTCAAGTTTGTGAAATCAAAGGAACCTTCAAGGAGTTCATGTAGCACCATCCCAATAACTTTTTCGAAAGTTAACTCGAGTGGTTGTGCATCCATGAGTAATGTTGAAATCAGAGCCTATTGCACACAGTATGCAAGGAGAGTTGTTATTTCTAATTCTATCATAGTGATAATTGAAACTCTAAACATTAATTTTCAAAAATCCATCTCAAATAGTTGTTAATTCGGTAAATTTCCTATAACTTCTACTCATGCATCTCTATACTCACCTAGAAGCAACAATATAAGCATAGCCTAGAGAACCTAAATGGAATAAAAAGATTAGGGATGCAATTTCCATCTCACATTTGAGCTTGATCTTCTCAGTCTTAGTATCCCAACTACATAAACATCATTGATGTTCTCTTCTTCTAGACTACAGAAAAATCATCGACAAAGTTGTCATATTAACTACAATAACATCATCGATATTGTCATTGTCTCCAGCAACCAACCTAATATGACATGGTGTCTCCTGCAAATAGGTTTGCAAACCAGTTTTCTACAACACCTATTCAATTATTTCAGCATAGGTTTTTATTCAGCATGAAATAGTTCAATTCCTTCATTCTAAGTCAAATCATTCTCGTTGTTCTCCCATCGCTAATCTCCCACTTTTCCATCAACCCCCCAACTCATTCAATTTCATAACCTACACCCGAGACATAATATATGTACTATCCATTCATACCTAAAATTCATACCTAATTTGAAACCATTCATGTTGTTTTCCATTGTCAAGAGGTCTACCCATACAAGGTGTAGCTAGAAATGATCCCATAGCCACATCCTAGCTAGCATCTTGACTAACACTCCTTGGAGACTATATTTTTCCTCACCGACATAAAATGTATGCCATCAAGAAAGATATAGTTGCACGGATACTAGGATACACCATGTAAAATGAAGATATAATGGAAATAACTTATATCATTGTCCCTATGAGACCTTGTGCATGCTAACAACAAAGATGTTCATGGACACACCTAGTATAAAAATGATGCTTGGTTCTTCATGAAGTCAAAAATATACGTTGAATCGCATTGGGAGATGGTGATGGAAGTCAAAGTGGTTGATTGAGTGGATCAAATTGATGGAAAAACCATGGTTGCTAGTTTACCCCCACATATTTGTTTGTTTGCATGCATAAAAATCTAAGGGTAGTATTGCCTCAATATAGATAAATAGGCGTGGAATCGTGTGCAAGAAGAGGAAAAGAAATGAAAAGTAATTAGTAGATTTGAAAAAATTCAAAGAAATAAGAAGTAATTAGTAGATTTGAAAATATTCTTAATTTTCAATTTCCCTATGGATTTGAAAGACACGAACACACTGAAGGAGAGAATCCATGGTTGCTAGTTTACCCCCACACATATTTGTTTGTTTGCATGCATAAAAATCTAGGGGTAGACGTGGAATTGTATGCAAGAAGGAGGAAACGAAATGGAAAGTACACATATTTGTTTGTTTGCATGCATAAAAATCTAGGGGTAGACGTGGAATTGTGTGCAAGAAGGAGGAAAAGAAATGGAAAGTAATTAGTAGATTTGAAAAAATTCAAAGAAATAGGAAGTAATTAGTAGATTTGAATTTTCAATTTCCCTATGCAAAGGACTTGAAAGACATGTAAACATTAAAGGAGAGAATTTAAACATATGGTGGGAAAGTGAACAAATTCGATAAGAGGTGGTTTGGGAGGGAAAAGGCGGACAAATTTGATAAGAGGCGGCTTTGGAGGGAAGATAAAAGGCGGTTTTGGAGGGAAGAGGTGGACACGGCCTCCCTTGGTGAATTAAACTTCTAAGGCTGTTACATTATCAGTTATTAGAAGTTATTCAGATTTGAGAAGAATGCATAGCTACTCTGGGAAGAAAGTATAAGGCTGTTACATTATCAGTTATTAGAAGTTATTCAAATTTGAGAAGAATGCATAGCTGCTCTGGGAAGAAAGTATATAAATTTAAGTTTTTAGTATGTATATTATCTTATTTTTGTCAAATTGAAAAAAAATTATTCAAATTTTTATGTTATTATATTGAATTTGAATCAAAATTGATGTTATTATATTGAATTCTAATCAGAACATGATAAGTATGGTTTAAATAGTCGATCTCATTTGTATAATTAATTTTTCAACATTAACATTATTGATTTTTAGGAAATCAAAAGTTTTATGTTATTATATTGAATTTGAATCACAGTTTATGTTATTATATTGAATTCTAATCAAAACTTGGTAAGGATGGTTTAAATAGTCGATCTCATTTGTATAATTAATTTTTCAACTATTAACATTATTGATTTTAGAAAATCAATAATGGTTTATTTTTAGGAAATCAAAATTTTTATGCTATTATATTGAATTTGAATCAGAATTTATGTTATTATATTGAATTCTAATCAGAACTTGTTAAATATGGTTTAAATAATCGATCTCATTTGTATAATTAATTTTTCAACTATTAACATTATTTTATTGATTTTTAAGAAATCAATAATTGTTTATTACGTCGGTAGGTGTCCCCCCTATCAGACTTGCACGATTAATCATGCTTTTAATTACTAAATTTAATCTGATGGTCAGGAATTCAAGATGCTGGCATATTCTTCGTCTTACATTCAAATGGATGAATGAGATTGCAAGAACTAACTCCCTTGCATTTATAAAATCATACGTTTATCATGTTTACTTTTTCACTTTTACTAAACATGATTAAAAAATTACTAGACTGAGTTTTCAATTGCCACGGAACATAATTTAGCAAATCCATATAAGATTACTTCAATTTTGACATTTATTTATTCATTACTGTTTTTTAACATTTTACAGTGATAGCACGTGTAGTTATATTCGCATGGAAAGGAAGTGGAACGCCATTATTTTTATACAGTGATAGCACGTGTAGTTATATTCGCATGGAAAGGAAGTGGAACAGCGTGGAACGCCATCATTTTTACTTTATGCATTTCAAATGCTGGAACTTTAATATAATTTAAACCATATGTTACCAGGTGGAGTGCTCTCTCCTTACCACGCCACGTTGTTGATGCCACATTTTCATGCGTTTCAAATGCCACCCGAGCTTAATCTAATCTTAAAAAATATAAATTGACACCTTTTATTAGTGGAATGTAAACCATAACATTATGGTTGATGCCACGTTTAACCTTCTTTTCAAATACCACCCCCCGTTCTCTCTCATTACCGCAACTATTGATGCCACCATGCGTTTCAAATGCTGAAGCTTTAATATAATTTAAACCATATGTTACCAGGTGGACTGTCCTAGCTCTCTGTCCTTACCGAGCGGGGCTGTTGATGCCACATTTCCATGCGTTTCAAATGCTGAGCGGGGTTGTTGATGCCACATTTCCATCCGTTTCAAATGCCACCTGAGCTTAATCTAATCTTAAAAAATATGTTACCAGGTGGAGCGCTCGGTGCGTTATGGATCAATGGAGAGCTTGTGCATTATTTAATAATGGAGACCGTGTGCATTTTTCTTACCAGACAGAGGGTAGTTGGTTTTTAAAAATGGGTTACCAGGTGGTGCGTTATGGATCAATGGAGAGCTTGTGCATTATTTAATAATGGAGACCGTGTGCATTTTTAATTATGTTGCGCACATGTCCCTTCTAACTCTGTGTTATTCCTTTCATTTATTAGTTTACCTCATTATTTTAATATTTAGATATATTTTCGATTTTATTTATTGGTTAAACTATTTTATTTGCAGCTTCAGCAACATGGATCCACTTCTGCGCGTTCTAGAGGCCTGCGTGTTCTGGAGGCCTGTGCCTTGTTCTTGAGGCTTAGCATGCATCCACTTCTGTCAAAATGATCACTTTCCCCATAGTTCAACCCCGTGATATATATAATGTCTATACATCCGGACATATCCAAACAAACAATAGATCTCTGCGCAAATAAACGAGATTATGTCGAATTAAAAGTTGAAATTTCATTTCTGTGCTCCATGAATATTGAATACGATGGTTTGGAGAATGGATACCAACGAAAAAATTGGACTGTACTTTTGGTGTGTTCACTTTTCTTTTATCTTTTTGACTCTCAGAAAATGTGACAGGAAGATGCCCTTTTCCTTTTGCATGGCGACATCATCTTCAGTGGGTAGTTTTTATTTGAAAGTACCAATACGAGGGCCCGCACTCATAATAACACACAGTAACTCCATAGTAATAGGTAACAAACCATATAACATTTTGTTCTAATATAAATTCGTCCATTATGAATCTCATGAATACGAACAGGCTTTTCCGGGACTTTATGAATCTCATGAACACGCACAGGATTTTCCCAGACTGAACTTATCTCATGAACATGAATAGGCACTTTTGGGATCTTACCAGAAGAAAAGGTTGTTCTGCAAGAGCGTCTTCATATCTTCGCTGTTTTTTTTGCATTGCCCATTTCAAATGCCATTTTAACCAGGAAACCAACAAGCTCAGGCTTCTGAGTAGCTATATCCGCTGCAATATTCCAAAGTCCTTTCCCTGCAAACATCCTTAATCCATTTAATATGCTCGAATTTGAAAAATGTCCTCTTCTAATATGGAGCTTTTAATCAAAACTGGAAAAAACTCCAACAGAATAGAAAAAAAATATTCTGTCACATTTCCTTTATTTTTGAATATTATGTTTACATTTCTGTAATCTATGCTATTTATTTTTGAATGCGAGAATGATTTTGAGTTGTAGTAGTTAGAGTATTTGTGATATTTAGATTTATGTAATCTTTGAATATTCTGTCACCATTGATGATTTTTTAATTCGATGCTATTTTTTTTAATGCAAGAATGATTGTGAGCTGTAGTAGTTAGAGTATTTGTGATATTTAAATATTTTGTGATTTTTTAATATTCCATCATTGCAGAAGATACTCTACTTTAACAAAAGTTTATTATATTTACGCGAATTCTTTTAACCATATTCAATCTTTTTTAACCTAAAAATGAATCTGCCTGCTACTAAATAAACCTATTCCTAGAACAATGAAAAAAGTCAAGTGATGAACCCAATCCTCCCACGGTGGACATTCAAAGGCAATAAAAATTAAAAAATTTCGCAATAGGCACTGCCAGAGCTATCTCTTCCGACTTCTATTCACCTCGGCGACTTTGATTTTCCCTTCGGACTCCTATTCATTTCCACGACTTTATTAATTCAGAAAGTCAGGAGTGGCTCGAACATGCCGAACGAAAATGAATGTTAAAAAACCTTGTCATGGGATCGTAAGACAAATGTTTAATGAAACATCCACGTATTAGGTATATTGATTAATGAAACATTCAATCGACACACAATATTATTAAAAGCACTATGGTGTCCCCACTACGAAGACAATAATAACAAGTTAATTTTATGAAATAGAACAGTTTTTATTATACAACATATATTCAAGAATAACAAACCGATTATATAGGAAAGATAATGGTGTTTATTAAACATTTTCAATTGAGATAAAGAAAGTATTAACAAGGTGAAAATATGAAGTATTAGATATACTTGTTTTAAATGTAAGGTGAACTTTTCATGATTTGCAAGTATTAAGATGGACAGAATGAAGTATTAGATATACTTGTTTTAAATGTAAGGTGAACTTTTCATGATTTGCAAGTATTAAGATGGACGTATTACTATTATGAATATATTTCATTAACTAACATTAACAATTGTAAGTATTAAGATACTGTAGTTAGTATTATGAATATTCTTTATTAATTCAATACATCAATAGATTTCACACGTTATACATTATACATTATTTTCAATAAATGTGTATATAGATTTTACATTATAAAAATTTTGAACAATAATTTATTTTCATTCATGTTATTTATATTTTTACATTATAATTGTCTCAAAATGGAAAAATATAAAAGTTTAATTTCAAATTAATGAATGTGCCAAACATAATCTCATCAGATTTATAATTTTTATTTTATGTGAACATCTTGGAGGTTTGAAATTTTCAAACGTTGCACTAACATCTTGGGACTAACATTTCCAAAAGTTGCACTCGAGAATATTTCCCAATGTCTAATTTGAGTAATTAATTTTATATTTTATTAATGTATGGATGTTTGATTAGTATATTGAGGATTATGTTATAAAATGTTTAAAAGTATTTTGACATTCACGGTTATATATTAAAATGCATAAATTTATTTTACTAATTAATCAATATTCATACATTACATTGTAATTTAATGTTTTAATACTTTATTTATAACACACATTACTATTTTTCATCATTTAATACTTTAACAAATTAAATAAAGATTAATTGTATAAATGCATTATCAGACATGTAAAATTACAAACATGATTCCATATATCTCTATCAGGATTTCCATACAGCAATTCTGACGCCACATCATTAGAATGACCATTTTCCCAATGTCGAAAAGCAAAATATGATTCTACACTCTGTCAAGTGTTATCATAAACATTGATTATGATGAATATTTCCCTACGCCACATTGTGACGAAAGTATTTCCCAACGTCGATTTTGACTAACATTTCAACGCCGCATTCCGACTCTTATCATCACAATGTGGCTTAAGATTTCGCTTTTGTTATCACGTCCTAGAAACATATAAATCAATTCCTAAAAGTAAACATGATCATTACATCTCATTATAGACTAATACTTCCATCAATTATGATGAATATTTCCACTGCATTGTGACTAACATAGCATTATGATGAGCATTTCTACGCCGACATATGATGAACATTTCATTGCATTGTGACTAATGTCAGATCGAATTTAACATTTACCAATCAACTACCACAATGTGATCTACCCATTTCATATTGCATTGTGACGAACGTTACCACTCACATTGTGATCTACCATTTCCCTGTCATTCTATTATGATGAACATTTTGATTGTATCAGGACTACGCCGTGATTGCATCAACATTTCTACCAATCACAATGTGACGACCATTCTCTAAGGTTGTATTGTGACAACTTTTATTAATTCAATATTAACAATTGCAAGTATTAAGATGGAGAGAGTTAGTATTATGAATATATTTTATTAACTAATAACAATAGAGTTCAAGCATCGGTTTTATATTATTATAATATTATTTTCACAGTCGTCTATATAGATTTTATACATTGCACTTTGAACAATACATTATTTTCATTCATGTTATTTATATTTTTACATTATAATTGTCTCAAAATAGAAAAATATAAAAGTTTACCTCTAAATTAATGAATGTTAAACATAATCTCATCGACATAATATTTTATTTGTATCTTGGAGGTCTGAGACTCTTCAAACTTGCACTAACATTCAGGATCAATATTTCCAAAATTCCAGCACTCGTGAATGATTTCCAATGTCTAACTCTGAGTAATAATTCCATATTTTATTAATGTATTGATGCTTGATTAGTATATTGAGGATTATGTTATAAAACAGTTTAAATGTATTTTGACATTCTACTATATCTTAAAATGCATAAATTTGAGTTTTACTAATTAATTAATATTCACACATTACATTGTAGATTAATGTTTTAATACTTTATTTATAACAAACATTATTGTTTTCCATCATTTATACATTTTTAATACAATGGAATAAAATATTTTAATTGTATAAAATGCATTATTGCATAATGTAAAAAGTACAACATGATTCCATACATCTCAGACTTCCATACAAGAATTCTTGATCACTATTAATTCTAATGACCATTTTCCCAATGTCTCAAAAATAAAAGATGATTATACAATGTGTCAATTGTTTCCAAACATCACATTATGATGAACATTTCTACGTCAAGATTTTGACGAAAGCATTTCCTAACGTCAAAGATTTGACTAACATTTCCTCTTAACGTCAAAGAGATTCGACGAATGTTTCCTATCACACAATGTGGCGAAGATTTTGCTTTTGTTATCAATGTCCTTAGGAAACATATAAATCATCCCTCTAAAAAGTAAAACATGATTCCCATACATCTCATTGTGACTAACATTTCCCAATGTCGCATTCTGATGACCATTTTCCCAATGTTGAAAAAGTAAAAGAAAATTCTACAATCTATTGAGTGTTTTCCGACATCAGATTATGATGAACATTTCCATTGTATAGCTACGTCGTATTCTGACGAACATTTACCAACGCCACAATGTGATCTAATTCATTTCCTGTTACAGTTGTATTTTCAGAATGCATGTTTACCATCGCCACAATGTGACAACCATTTCCCTAATACCGCCTCATTACGATGAATATTTCCATTGCATTGTGACTAACATTTCCCTATGTCGCATTGTGATGAAAATTTCACAACGTCTCAATGTGACGCCCATTTCCCAAGGTTGCATTGTTAAGAACATTTAACCATCGGCCACAAATGTGACGAATTACTTCCTAATACGCCTTATTCTCCGACTTTTAACATTTACCAAACGCCACAATGTGACTACCATTTCCTGCCCATTTCATGCATTTTGAGAATTTCCCACGTCAAAGACATGAGATGGAATTGATTTCATCAGACAGACTATGTCGTGATTCTCAATTTGGGAATACTCTAAATGTTTCTTTGTGACGAACGTTTCTCATCGCCACAATGTGACAAAATTTCCCTTTGTTATGAATGTCCTTAGAAAAAATTATAATTCATCATCAAAACAAAACTCTCTAGTAAAAGATCATAAACTTTGACTAATAAAAATGACCACTATTATATATATACTATAGATATCTTTCAGATAAAACTAAAAAGTTTCTTAAAAAAAAAAATATTTATATTAATGTATTAACACATTACCACATTAATGTATTAATACATTACTTTCACATTAAAAATGTATTTAATGCATTAATACATTAATGTATTTAATTAATAATGCATTAATACATTAATATAATAATGCATTTACACGCTAATGCATTAAATACATTAACGCATAAAATACATTAACACATTAATGTATTTAATGCATTAAAATACACTAAATACATTAATGTATTAATACATTAGTGTATTTAATACAATGTATTAAATACATTAATAATGTATTAAATACATTAACAATGCATTAAAATACATTATTATGTTAATGCCTTAATGTATTAAAACATACCACTGCATTATCACATTAATGCATTAATGTACAAACACATTAACACACATGCATTAATTACATTTAATGCATTAAATGTATTAATGCAATAAATACATTAATGTATTTAATTTATTTAATGTATTAATGCGTTAATGTTTTTAATGCATTATTGTAGTAAGCATTGTTTTATACATTTAATACTAAACACATTAATCCATAGTATTTTATAAATCCATTTATATATCAATAATGTATAGTTTCAATAATACATCAATCTAGTCATGGTCAATGCCTTCATACCATTCATTCTCAACCACACAATGCCTGGTAAACACTTTGTTAATGTTATGTATCATTGTATTTTTTGAAATTACCTTTATTAATTGCATATATTGTCTTTGATTTAAACAACTAACAACTGACTAATTTTAACACCTTTGGTACCATTTACACCTATACTTCCCACATAAACTAACTCTATATATTTATTTTTTACATGTTACATTAATATATTAGCATATTAGGTTATACATTAATATAATGATATTTTATTTATGCATTTCATTTGAAGATTAATTTAATTAATAATGTATTTATACATTAATGATTAGACCTCACTACCATTTTAATGTCAAAGAATTTGAGTAATCAATTTTATATTTTATTAATGTATGGATGTTTGATTAGTATATTGAGGATTATTTTATAAAATGTTTAAATGTATTTTTACATTCAAGATTATATCTTAAAATGCATAAATTTATTTACCAATTAATTAATATTCATACATCATATCAGATTAATGTTTTAACACTTTTATTTACAACAAACATTATTGTTTCTCCATCATTTATCATTCTCAATACAACAAACAAATATTGAATTACAAATGCATTGCATTATAAAAGTACAACATGATTCCATCACATCCTACTTCAGACTTCCACACAAAGAATCTTTGACACATCTCTACTAAACCATTTTCCCAATGTCTAAAGAAAATATGATTCCCACACCTAGTCAAGTGTTTCCAAACATTGATTATGATGAACATTTCCCTATCACAAAGATTTGATGAGCATTCTCCCAACCACGATTTTGGATCTAACATTTCCTCTAACGTCGACTGGATTTAATGTTTCCCATCTGTCACAATGTGGTGAAGGATTTCCTCTTTGTTATCAATGTCCTTAGGAAACATATAAACCATCCTCTAAAAAGTAAAACATGATTACCTACATCTCATTGTGACTAACATTTCCATTGAATTATGATGAACACTTCCATTGAATTGTGACATTCCATCATGGACGTGGATCTAACATACATGATACATTTCCCACGTGACATATGAACATTTCCATCAGATCAGGACAAGATTTTGGATCTAACATTTATTAACGCCACAATGTGGATTCCACTTCATTCCCCCAGTTGCATTGTGACAAAATGCTTCACCATCGCTATAACAGACGCACTCCATTTCCCACACGCATTATGATGAACATTTACATCATCATGGACGACGCCCAGATTCCTCGACTAACATTTATCAACGCCACAATGTGATTCCACCATTTCCAAGGTTGCATTGTGACTTTAACACCATCGCCGCACGTGACCATTTCCACGGTCAGATTCCGACGTATCATTTACCAACTGCCAATGTGACTACCATTTCCTCACGCCACATTACATTTACATTTGCCCACGACATGATGAACATTTCCCACTTTGTGACTAGCATCATTCGCTAACATTCCTCAATGTCTGCATTTTGACGCTGATGCTTCCCATCAGCCACAATGTGAGCATCTAAAAATTTCCCTTTGTTTATGAATGTCCCAGAAAAAAATATAAACACGCCTAAAAGCAAAACATGATCCCACAAGAACTTCATCAGGATTAGCATCAAACATCTATTCTGGCTGAAGATTTCCCAACATCGAATGCATGTGACAGGAATATCTCAACATCAAAGGATGTAACAAAAATATTTAATAAGACACTGCATTTAACATACCATATTAAATACATTAACAATGTATTAAAACATATTACACATTAATGGGCATTTAATGCATTAATATATTGTTGCATTTCTAATGGACACATTTAATGTATTTAATTCATTAATGTAATAATACATTAACAAATACATGCATTTAACACGCTAATGTATTAAATAGTGACACATTAATGCATTTAATGCATTAATGCATTAAATACATTAATTTATTTTATGTATTAATGCATTAAATACACATTATTGTAGCACTCCTAATGCATTAATACATTAATGTATTTAATGCATTACACATTAATGTATTAATGTATTAAATACACATTAATGCATTAATACATTTATGTAATAATACTAATCATTAAATACATATTAAATACATTAATGCATTAAATACACCAGTTAATGCCTTAATGTAATAACATGACAATGCATTATTGTATTTAATGCATTAACACATTTAATGCATTAATGTAATAAACACAACACACACGCATTAATATACTTAATGCATTAAATGTATTAATGATTAAATATTATTAACTAGATTAATACTTTAATTTAATATTGTAGTAAGTATTGTTTTATATATTTAATACTTAACACATTAATGTATTTAGCATTTTATACATCCATTTATATATCAATAATGTATAGTTTAAATAATACATCAATTCATTATAAACATATTAATGTGTTTTCATAACGTAGCTTTTATTTTATTCATGCATTGCCAATAGATTTCATCAATGTAAATATTTCCTGTTAATGTTATGTATTACTGTATTTTTTGAAATTCTAATACTTCATTAATGTATAGATGTTTTATTAAACACCAACAATTAACTACCTTAATAATGTTGAGCATATTAATTTATACTTTCATTAAATCCAACCTTTATAGTATTTATTATTTACACACACATATTAGTATATTAGTTATACATTAACATATTGATATTTTATTTATGCATTTCATTAAAGTATTAATTAATTAATGCTAATGTATTACACATTTTAGTGTTGTCTCTCCCCTATTTGTTAAACAATGCATTATAATGCATTATCAACAACGTCTCTTATTTTTATTACTTCTCATTACTAAACATACTTCATTATTTTTATTTTTATTAACCTTTTAAAATATACACCTTTTATCTACTGATTTTACTTTTCTGAAACTAATTCCATACACAAATATATTTTCATTAATGCATCTATTTTAGTCAATGCATTTATTTTGTTATTTTTTACATAAACAATTTTGCTTAATACTATTTTGCCAGTTTATAATCAATTGAATTAATAACTCATTGTCATTAATTAATAAATACACAAATAACTCTAATTAATTAATTTTGAGTAATTAAACAATCATTTTACCACTCTAATATTTTAATTTTTTTTAATACATTAACTAATATAATAATTAATTAACATTAAGATATTAACTAATTAATACATTAGTGCATTTATACATTAATGTTTGTCTCTCATTTATTTACATAACAATATTTCAACAGTCGTCCTTTTTTTATTACTTCTTATTATTATAGTAATACTTATTATTATTTTGTTTCTATTAACTTTTATTAAATACTTTGGTGATTTACTATCTTTTTTTTATAAACTAATTTATAATATATAAACGTATTTTTTCCATTATTATTGCATTAATTTAATAATGCATTTATTTTTTATTAATTTTTTTATTTCTGTATATTATTTTCTAATTTATAAATACTTTTTATTTAATATTAATTTTATTATCTATAATCAATTGAGAATTAATAATTTAATTATTATTAATTAATAAATATTATTATATAATTTGTAATTAATTAATTTTTTATAATTAAATAATCAATTTCTAATAATTTATTTATTGTTTAATATTTTTTATAGAGAAATAATAATTTATTATTATTTAATAATTAAATTATTATTTATTATTATTTAAGTATTATCATTAAATTATTTAATTTTATATGAATATTAACTAAATTTTTAATTATTTTATTTTAAATAATAATTAAGTAATTACTAAATAATATTTAAATATTACATTTAAATTGTATCAAAATATGTTCATGGTTGTGGCCATGCATGCATGCCGTCAATTAGCAACAATCACATTTATGTAAAAAGTTAAAAAAGTGGAAAATGGCCCCAATCTGCTTATATCAACCACTTTTTACATAAATGTGGTTGTTGCTAGTTTTTAGGAAATCAATCTTACTTATCTTTTGGATTTATTTTGAAATTATATTCACTGATTTTGATAATAGATTTTAACTGTATATAAATCTAAAAAATTAAATAGTGAATTTACTTCTTACATAATTATATATAAAAAAATCCATCCATTAACTAATTTATCATAAATCAGTTCTGAAAATGAGTTATTAAATTAGAACAAAAATAACAATTACAACGTGAAATCAATGCAAATTTTGATATCGTGCTTCTGTGTCATAAATCAGTTCTGACAATGAGTTATTAAATTAGAACAAAACGATGTGAAATCAATGCAAATTTTGATTTCGTGCTTGTGTCATAGATCAGCTCTGAAAATAGGTCATCAAATTAGAACCAAAAAAACAATTACAACGTGAAATCAATGCATTTCGTTTGCTGCATTTATATTGTATTGGCATAGGGTTGGGTAAAACATTTTCGTAAGAGGTCAGAGATATGAAACTTGTCAAATTTCGTTCGTAAAATTTTTGGGTGTGTAGAGTTTGGTATTTTAGAAAAATAAAGTTTTTATTGATTTAGAACTTAAATTTGTGCAGATTCGAATTTGAATTATGCAAAATTTATATATCCTTCTACTCTGCACCAAATTTTGCACATAGTAGAAATATGATCATTACTTGAAAAATTATATCAATTTTTTTAAATCAAATTACATAGAGAAGATTACGGAAGTCCTTCTTCATACCGATATATACCAGGAAATCAACGATGGGGTTGGCAGTTGCAACAACCTCCCTTTTCCATTATTGTCTTTGAACGTCACGATTGAAAAGAATTCGTTGAAGATCACATCAATCGCGTGAATATGACTTCTAACAAGCAACTACTCCTCTTAAATGCACAGATTTACATGTTGGCCTATATATACCCCTCTTCCTCCTCCTCTAGTGCATACTAGAGCAAGCAGCTCACATTTCTTCCGGTTGATAGACTTCTTTAGGTAATCAAGATGGTGGCTGGGACTGCAACAACTGAAGATTTGAGTGAAGTGGAAGCAACGAGATTATGGAACGCCATGGTGAAGGGCGGCCACAACCTCTTCCCAAAGATTTTTCCCGATTTTTTCTCTTCCGTGACCTTCCTTCAAGGAGATGGAGGAGTCGGCACCATCAAACAGCTCAACTTCACCCCTGGTATTACGGCTATAAATTCAACACTAATGAGGGAAAAATCAATATTATGCTTCCGCTTCTAGTTGTTTCCTCTATTGAATCAGATCAGTATCAGATGCAAATGGTGACGAGTGTACTTATAATGTTTTTCATTTTCATGTCTCAGCTAACAAAGATTTCAGCTAAGCCAAGGAGCGAGTCGATGAAATGGACGAGGAGAAGATGGTGTTCAAGTATACAACAATAGAAGGAGGGCTGCTGGGCAAGAAACTGAATGCCTCAAACTTTGAGCTCAAATTCGTTCCCAGGAAAGAAGGTGGCTGTGTGGTGAGTTGGATCTGCAACTACGAAACCCTCCCTGGTGCTCAGCTTGACGAAGGCAAAGCACAAGAGCTGAAGGAGCAGAGTAATGCCATGTTCAGTAAGATCGAGCAGTATCTCCTCTCCAACCCCAACTTATACTGCTAAACAGACATCTATGCATCTATCTATCTGTCCAAACTGCCTTATATGGAACGGACTATCTACAATAAAAGAGGAAATAGTGACGATATCCGTACCTTCCATTCATCGTTTTACTCGTATCTAATTCCATCTGTGTAACCTTGGATTGTTACGTGAATCCGAGAGATTATTAGCATAAACTTTTTCATACAGGATATTCCATCTGTGCTTAAGTATAATACAATATAAGTCATTACTGAATCTATTTCTTCCCTTTTTTGTATTGGTTTATCATAACGCATAATAATCAACATGCATATGTCCTTCAAATGAGATTCATACAACTGACTTCCGTTGAAATTGAAATTTAAAAAAAATGCTACTGACATGCAAATTT
>SNQJ01S0042329.1:28475-40310 GCA_010110895.2 Picea sitchensis | reverse complement strand
GGGCTAAATTCATTTGGACGCCAGAATGTGAAGAAAGGTTTTAGTCCCTAAAATTCCTTCTGACCCATGCTCCCATGCTGAAGATTGTCGATCCTAAAAATGACTTCCTCATGTACACAAATGTCTACAAGGAAGGACTCGGAGGAGTCCTTATGCAAGAAGGAAGCGTAGTTTTCTATGAATCGCGGAAATTGAATGAGCATGAAGTCAACTATGTGACCCATGATCTAGAGTTGGCCGCCAAAGTGCACGTCTTGAAAATGTGGAGGCATTACCTCCTAGGTAGGAAATTTTTACTTATGACAGACCACTATGGATTGCAACACCTGTTTGACCAACCAAAACTCAATTCTATACAAGCTAGGTGGATGGCCTTCCTTAGCGAGTTTGATTTCGAAATCAAACATATCAAAGGAAAGGAAAATAAGGTGGTTGATGCCCTTAGCATAAGTATGAAAACAATTCACCTAGCAGCAGTGAGCACCTGTGAGACGAATGCCAAGGAAATATTCAGGAATGCACAAGAAACAGATGCATTCTTCCAGACCGTGACCTCGTACCTAGAGAAAGAACCCGCAGGGCTAAAGTATGAAGACTACTAGATGCTAGATGGAGGTCTACTAACTTACAGAAATAGATTGTATATTCCAAACTGTGACGACTCGAATAGGTTCATAATGGATGAACTACATAATCGACCATATACTAGTCACCTGGGATACCAGAAGATGATCACGGCCACCATAAAATAATTATATTGTCCTGGACTAAAGAAAAACATAGCTGAGTACTTTGCTAAATGTCTAGAATGCCATCAGGTTAAAGCAGAACACCGACACCCAGCAGGGTTATTACAGCCTCTACCAATCCCAGAATGGAAATGGGAGACCATCTCCATGGATTTAATCACCGGATTACCATAATCGTCCAGACAGAATGACGCCATCATGGTAGTGGTGGAAAAATTAAGCAAATCCACTCACTTTAATCCCGTCAAATCGACTTTCAAGGCAATAGATATTGCCAACATATTCATGAAGGAGATATTCAGACTACACGGCATGCCTAAGGAAATCGTGTCTGACAGAGACATGAAATTTACTTCAAACTTTTGGAAATCCTTGATGACTGGTCTGGAGACCAAATTATTGTTTAGAACAGCCTATCATCCTCAAAGCAATGGACAGATGGAAAGAGTGAATCAAATATTAGAAGACATGTTAAGGATGCATGTAATGCATCAACTTAAAAAGTGGGAAGATTACCTACCACTGGTGGAATTTGCCTACAACAATGGCTACCAAGAGTCACTGAAGATGAGTCCTTTCGAAGTCCTCTATGGTAGTCCATGCAACACTCTAGTCAGTTGGAGTAATCCCATGAACATAATTATGATTGGACCCGACATGTTGAAAGAAATGCAACAACAAGTGATTCAGATAAAGCAAAATATGAAAATAGCTCAGAATAGACAGAAACGTTATGCCGACCGAAAGAGAACCCCCATAGAATCCAAGATGAGAGACCATGTCTATCTCTGAGTTAGGTCTAGGAAGAGTTCCTTAAGGATGGGAGCCTGTGACAAGTTGGCACCTCGGTATTGTGGACCCTTTTAAGTCTTAGATCGAGTGGGACCCGTAGCCTATAGAATAGCACTACCTCCCACAGTAAAGGCACATAATGTTTTCCATGTTTCCTTATTGAAGAAATCTATATATGATGCTAACCATATAATTGACTAGTCTGTGATCCAGGTGGAATTGGAGGGAGAGTTCTTGCCAGAACCACAATGCATACTAGACAGTAAGTAAATCTCACTCACGAACCGAACCATTGTGCAGATCAAGGTGCAGTGGAAACACTTTGGCCTAGATGAGGCTACGTTGGAAATGGAAGATGCCATGAAATAGGCATATCAAATTTTGTTTACTTATGTACATACACCTCATGTTGATAGATAGAACATTGAGGATGATGTTCCTTTAAAGGGGAGGTAATTGTAACACCCTGTTTCCTCCAGTTTGTAAATATAACTATATTGGTCAGGGAACTATGGCAAACTCAAAGGTGTGAATGTTTTATTTGATGGACCTTTGTATAAAAGGTCGATGAATGTAAATTTGTTATGAATATGTGTTTCATGACTACTGGGAAGGGGATGTGCTAAAAGAAACCACGATTTCTAATGAAAAGGTGGTGGACGGGGCCCGGAGCAGTTGTCTTAACTTCCACCGAGCCAATACTATGTTGGTTTTAATTGCCCAAGATTAGAGAAACCCTCTTACCTGAAATGAATTATAGTCAGGTTGGTAGGTGGGAAGACCTCCTCAAGAGTTAATGAGGGGATAGGGAAGACCACCCATCTGTAAGGCTTTCGGACCTGACCACGGACTGGGAATTCGAGCCACATGCAATCTTGTTGAGGAAGGCAAGAAAGGAAGTGTGGTGTGGGAAGAGAGGACCAGCAAAGAATGCAGAGACGAGAGCAGAAACTCTCGGGTCCAAGGAAGGATTGAGAGCGAAAAGTGAGTTGGGATCACAGAGAAGAGAGACTGATTCAGGAGAAGGAGAGTAACCTTCGTCCTCGCCTATTCCTATATAGGGAGAAGGATAGTAACCTTTGTCCCTAACATCCATTGAGATGGAAGTAAGAGATTGAATCTCAAAGCATTGTGGCCTAATCTCAGGGGTGGCCAGTGATAAATCCATTGGGAGCAACTGAGCCTATGGTTGGGTGGAAACGAGCACCCCTCTTAACAGTCGCATCATGCCTTATGGTTCTGATAAGTGTTTTATGCCTTGTATTTTGAATTGAATATCATGGATACATGCTTATGTTTATACGCCCATAAATGGTTTCTGTATGGAATGATTGCCTAGTGTTTTAGATTGGAAGTAATGGATGCATGTGTATACTTATATGCCATATTTGGTTTCTTTATAAAATGATTAAGTCCAGAGCATGAGTTCATTCCAATGAGAATCGTCCCATCTGTTTGATTCTTGTGATGTTCTAATTTAATTCCTCGAAAGCACCTTCCCCGAGGAATTGCATCATATCTCAGAGTCGGAGTAAGCTCCTTGGTATGGCTACTACTACGGTAAACCTACGAGTTTACCTTGCCCCAGTTTCATAGCTCCTAATTCAGTGAGTTAGGAAGGCACTTCATTCAGGTCAGTAGCCTAGGGACTCTGAACCACACCTGAGCCCTTATCCAAAAACCTGACTAAGAGTAGGGATAATTTGCCCAAGAATCATCTGAAGGTTCAGGTGACCTGGATCTGGGAACCCTGTGTAAGAAGGAGTTAGTTTTCGAAGGTTTCAGAGATGCAAAAGCTCGAAGCTCTGAGAGGTTGAATTTTGTTGCCCAAGTTTAGAAAGGATAGCGAGTTCAAATAACGAAAGGGAATATCCTTTCATTTGGGAGATGAATGAACGAGATCCTTCAGGAAGGATCTGAGGTCTGTCATGACCATTAGATTTGAAGAGGGAGCGTAGGTGTTAACGCCTCGACCCCTTCAGTCTTTGCAAGTAGCGATGAAATCTAGACCATAGATCCAAGGATCTATCGAGACCCTCCTTGACTGTCCATCGTAAGAAGACACATGGCGAGAGATCATGTTTTCATTGAGTCCCTATTGAAATAAGTCAAAGAGTAGAGTTTTGTGAACTCGTGAGACCTAAACTCATGATTTGATATGAACCGTCAAATCACAGGAGAGCCATGACCGTTGATCTGGGCGAGGGGATATCAGGAGTTCAAGGATCGGGCTTTCGAAAGATAGGCGTTGGGTTGTGTTCCAACTTCACGAAATGTGAAGTCCCAACGAGTTCAGAGAATAAGCCCCAGGTCGTGGTGACTGGTCATATGGGTGGAAGATTAAGGGAGGATCTAATGGAGATCGGGATTTCGGTGAATGGGGAGTCAGCTCTAGCTCACGTTCAGTATCCCGATACAAGAAATCGTGATATGATCACAGTCGTCGATCAAGGGGATAACGGAGGACCATAGATCCGGCCTTGAAGAGAAACTGGAGGTTGGGGATTCAGGGAAACAAAAGTCAGGATTGACTCGCATGCAAAAGTCCTGAAGTCCCGAAATGCGAAATGCCTTTTTATAGGCATGCGGTCACAACCTATGGTCGCATAGGTGAATCTCGCGCCTTGTGCATGTTCACGCTAGTGGGGTTTCAATAGGGCCTGTGGATCAAATAAATGGATTTCAGCAGGAAATCGAAGAGTTAATCTGGCTCGTGAATGAGAAATTTTATTTAGTTCTCGCACAAAGCGTGGGGGTGTTATAGTTGTGCATTCCTTGGGTTCTTTGGATTTATGTGGACGTCATACATGTCCTCAATTTTCTCTTTAGAATAGTAAATAGACACATTTTTTAGGTTGGACAACGTAGTTCTCCTATTTTGAAGTCCTCAAGACATTCAAAAGGAATAACAATAGTTTGAACTTGAACATACATGCACTGTAATAACTTCCATATCAAGTTTGTGAAATCAAAGGAACCTTCAAAGAGTTCACATAGCATCATCCCAATAACTTTTTCAGAAGTTAACTCGAGTGGTTTTGCATCCATAAGTAATGTTGCAAGAAAAGCCTATTGCACACAGAGTCAATATGCAATTAGAGTTGTTATTTCTAATTCTATCACAGTGATAATTGGAACTCTAAACATTAATTTTTAAAAATCCATCTCAAATAATTGTTAAATCGATCAATTTCCTATAATTGTTACTCCTGCATCTCTATACTCACCTAGAAGAAACAATATAAGCATAGCCTAGAGCACCTAGATCTAAGACAAATATTAAGGAATATAGACATATCCTAGAGAAACTAGATCTAAGAAAATTATTAGGGATCCAATTTCCATATCACATGTGAGCTCGATCTTCTCAGTCTTATCCCAACTTCATAAACATCGTTGATTTTGTACTCTTCTAGACTACAGAAAAATCATCGACGCAGTTGTCATCTTGACTACAGTAACACGTCCTCTCCATCAACCAACATAATATGACATGGTCTCTCCTTGAAATGGGTTTGCAAACATGTTTTCTATAGCACCTATTCAATTATTTCAGCATAGGTTTTTATTTAGCAGATGGAATAATTCAATTCTTTCATCCTAGGTCAAATCATTCTCATTGTTCTCCCACCTCTACTCTCCCATTCTTCCATCAACCCCCCTAACTCATTCAATTTCATAACCTACTGCCGAGATGTAATCTTTGTACCATCCATTCATACCCGATTTGAAGCAATTCACATTGTTTTCCATTGTCAAGAGGCCTACCCATAGAAGGTGTAGCTAGAAACAAACCCATAGCCACATCAACACCATCATCTCGACTAACACTTCTTGGAGACTAGATTTATACTCACCAACATAAAATTTATGCCATTAAGAAATATATAGTTTTGCGGATAATAGGATACACCAAGTAAAAATGAAGATATAATGGAAATAACTTATATCATTGTCCCTATGAGACCTTGTGCATACCAACAACAAAGATGTTCACGGACACACATGCTTCAAAAATGATGTTTCGTTCTTCATGAAATACAAAATATATGTTGAATAACAATGGGAGATGGTGATGGAAGTCAAATTGGGGAAAACAAATTTGATAATTTGATAATTCAATTCGAATAGCGAATAGTTTAGTGAAATTCAATCAAGTTCACAGTATAGGTGGTTGATTGAATGGATCAAATTGATGGAAAATCTATGGTTCGTAGTTTACCCCACACAGATTTGTTTGTTTTCCTACATAAAATTCTCGGGGTAGTACCGGCCTAAACATAGATAGATAGATGTGGGATCGTGTGTATGAAAGAGGAAAAGAAATGGGAAGTAATTAGCATATTTGAAAAAATTCCCAGTTTTCAATTTCGCTATGAAAATTCTTTGAAAGCCTTGAAAAAAAATAGGAAAGGAGAGAATTTGAGTCTGAAGTGTGAAAGTGGAAAAATTCCATAAAACGTGGTGGCTGAAATTTCTAAATACTTAGTGATTTGAGGAGGGATCTTAGATAAATAAGTTTTGAAAAAAAGATGGATTTTGGAGGGAAGAGATTTGAAAATGGAAAGACAAAATAGAAGGAATGAAACCAGTTGCTCACAGGTGAGGCAACACTTGGAGGCAACCAAAGTAACACCACACTCAATTCATTAATTAAACAATCAAGAGTACATGAATATATAGGATTACAATCCATTTAGGGAGTTAGAACAAATTGCTAGAGAATAGGATCTAAATCCTAAATAAACACCAGATCAAAACCTATGTAACTAATAAGATCTCCATTATTTCTAGGTCTCCCCATTAATGGATAAATGGTTGAATTTCACACCTAACATCTCTCTAAACACTCCAAATTTAATCTTCCCAAGAGGCTTTGTAAAAATATCAGCAACATTGTCACTAGTATTACAATAAATTAAAGAAACATCATTAGACTGCATTTTTTCTTGAACAAAACGAAACTGAGCATCAACATGCTTTGTCCTTGAATGATAAAATGGATTATTCACCAACTTGATTGAGCTCTGGTTATCACATTTGATTATCATAGCTTTCCTTTGTTCTTCTCCAACATCTTGAAGAAGTCTTCTCAACCAAACAACTTCACAAGTTGTCGCGCACAAAGATTTATATTTTGCCTTAGTAGATGATAAAGATACAGAAGGTTGTTTCTTACTTCTCCATGAAACAATCCCATATCCAATGCCAAAGGAATAAATTGTAGTAGATCTCCGATCATCTAGATTTCTAGCCCAATATGACTCTGAGTAACCTGTCATCTCAACATCAAATGAATTAGTATTTTTAATACCATAATCAATTGTGCCTTTGAGATACCTGAGCACCCCTTTCATTGCATTCCAATGGCTTTCTAGAGGTTTTTTCATAAACTGACTTAACACACTAACATAATATATTATGTCAGGTCTGGTTGTAGTGAGATAATTCAAACTTCCCACCATCTGTCTATACATTGTACCATTTCCCTCCTTCAAACCATCACCACAATAAAGTTTCATGTTTTGTTGCATTGGAACAAAAGAAACTTTACACTGGTCCATCTTAAACTTCTTAAGTACCTCTTTGACATATTTACCTTGAGACACAAATTTTTTACCAACATTTCTCCAAACTTCAAGACCTAGGAAGTAATGTAACTCACTAAGATCTTTCATTTCAAATACATGCGACATCTGCTTCTTAATTCCACTAATCATTTTTTCTGAATTTCTTGTAATAATCAAATCATCAACATATAAGGAAATCAGTACAACCTACTCATTTTCATCGAAATTGCTATACATATTTGGATCACTTTTACTTCTCATAAAACCCTGCTGAAGAAAGAAGGAATCTATCTTCTTATACCATGATCTAGGTGCATGTTTCATCCCATACAATGCTTTCTTTAATTTACACACTAAATAATCTTGACCACTTTTCACAAACCCCTCTGGTTGAGTAAGGTAAACTTCCTCCTTTAACTCACCATTCAGAAAAGAAGATTTTACCTCTAATTGGTGAAGCTTCCAATGGTATGGTGTATCTAATGCAATTAACAATCTTATAATATTTAATTTAGCTACTAGTGCAAATGTTTCTGCAGATTCAATACCCTATTTCTGTGAGTACCCTTTCGCCACCAATATAGCTTTGTATTTTTATATACTTCCATCTGATTTAAATTTAGTTTTTTATATCCATTTACATCCAATAGGCTTTTTATCTTTAGGAAATTCAGTCAATTCCCAAGTTTTGCTTTTCATTATAGAGTCATATTCTTCCTCCATTGCTTTTCTCCACTCTTCATGTTCATTAGCTTCATTAAAGTTCATGGGTTCTATGACATTTAAAATATTCCTCATCAGGAAAAGTCTTTATACTTTTCAGGTGGATGAACCTCGTGAGGATCTTCTTAATTGGCTAGTGACTTCTTCTTCGTTTTCTGAAGATCCTTCTTCACTGCTAGATGTATCCATGTCACTGGATGCATATTCCTATTGTTGTTGTTGTTTTTTTTATTGCCTCTCTTATTTGACCTCTTCATCTTCAAGAAGTACATGTCATCCTTCATGACTGTTGTCTTCATTATTTCATTATGCCTCCTCATGGAAAATTACATCTCTGCTTGCAAACACTTTGTGAGTAGATGGATCAAATAGTTTATATGCTTTAAATTCTGAACAATACCCTATTGTTGTACTATTCCATGATCTTTACAATACTTGATGAAGTTCCCTAATCTATATTCTCCCTCTTAATCTGAACGGATGATTTTTATGGTTTTTCCTGCTTGCTTCTCCACCATGTTTCTGAATTCCTTAAAGTATTCAAAAACATCACTCTTTCTCCTAAGGAAATAAACCCATGTGTATCTTGTGCAATCGTCAATAAATAAATAAAAATAGTAAGCACCACCTAAGGACCTTGTCTGCGTTAGTCCAAAAACATCGGTATGCACAAGTTCTAATACATCTTTCTTTCTCCTATCAGAATTATAGGGGAATTCATCTATGTGCATCTTTCCTAATGCACAACCTTCACAAGCAGCATACTCATTCTTCAACATAGGGAGTCCTTAAACCATACTTTGTTTTTGTAATACCAACAAATCATGGTGATTAATGTGACCATACATCTGGTGCCAAAGAGTTTATGTAGGCATAGTTGCAGAACTCAATGCTTGATGATTCTTGTTGGTAACATCAAGTTTGTATAGGCCTCCATCTCTGACCCATGTAGCAACAGTTCTGTAATGATCCAACAAGTCCTTTAATATGCAATAACTCTTGAAGAATTCAACCTTCAGATTCGGATATGTAATTGTGGATATAGAGATCAATTTGTTCTTTATCCCTGGTACATACACAACATTGTGAATGCATATGACAGTACCATTCGGCAATGTTCCTGGAATATCTTCATATCCCTTGATTTGATAAGAACGATCATCTCCAAGATAAATATGGGCACCATTATGTGTTTCTTTGAAATTTACATGCCACTTCTTATTACATTTCATGTGAATTGAAGCTCGAGAATCCACAAACCATGCATCAACATCATCAGTTTTAGCAGACAACACTACACTAGACACAAATAGTCTAAGATCCTTTGAATCAAAATTTGAGTTTTATTCTGCAAAATGTCCTGAATGTTTTCTATATTTATGCCTAGCCTCATCATTTTTCTTCTTATAACATTCTCTGGCAAGATGCCCAGTCCTACCACAACAGAAACACTTAGGCTCATTTATATTAGATGGCATCGCTTGATTTGGCTTTGGAAATGACATACCTTGATTTGGCTTTGGAAATTACTTCCTCTGAAATGAACTTCCTCCTCTAGCTCCTTCTCCTTGTTTCCCTCTAGGGAATCTCTTCTTTGTCCATAGTGCTAAGTCTAAATTCCGAGGCTTCAAATTTGTGAGCCTCTCTTCTTCTTGGAGCAATATACCTGTCAGTTCCTCAAAGGTTGGAGCTTTCTATCTCGTTGCAAGGCATGTTATAAACATCTGATAGTCCTCTATCATTCCATTTAAGGTAATTGTGACAAGGTCAGTGCTTGACATTGTTTCTCCTATATATCCCAATTTGTCTTTCATGTCTTTAATTCGCCCAAGAAATGTACTAATAGACTCATTTACATCCATTTTAATACTTAACAATTTACTCTTCAGGAAAAGAAAAAGATTTGTATTATTAGTCTCATACAGATATTTAAGTGCTTTCCAGGTTTCATTATAAGTCAAGTAGCATCTCTAATGTGAGGAATTATACTATCTTTCACAGACATTCTTAATAATAACTTGGATTTGTTCTTTCGCTTATCCCAATCTTGGATTGTTGTTGTTGTCACACCTACAGCTGCATCGGGTCGCACTTCATCTCCTTTTTCGATCGTCCACACACCATAACCTTCCATCAAGGTATGCATCTTGAATTTCCAATTGACAAAACTCAAGCCATCCAATTTATTGGCTTCATTGATATAGGTTTCTGCAAGTGGATTCGCCATCTCTGCAAACTCCTTCAAGCAACAAACTCACAACAAACTCCTCTCCAATGCAACGATCTGGGCGCACCTCTTACCTCCAATTCTATACACGCATGAGAACATAGAGGGTGTGATGGTCGAGGCCCTTCTCAGCAAGCCATATCAGGAAAACACTGAAGGTGAGACCGATGCTCAATGTGGCTTTGAGCAAGATGAGTGACTCCTCTCACATAAAGGTTGCTCCTTTCACAAAATCCTTTTATTTGGGTGTGATACACACTTATCTATTGTCCAACAAGACAGATCACATTCTTCTTTCCACATGCAGTAGTCAACGCAGTGTTCTCCACAAATCTACACACAAGAAACAACACAACAATTCCCTCACGAAGGTGCCTCTTATCCAACACACGTAAGGATCCATGCAACACACCAATGGTGGCTCATCCGATAGCGATTTGAACAGTAGAAATATGGATTATTATTTTTTTTTTAAATGAAAACAACACGTGACCCTCTCCAAAAATACACAACAACTCCTTCACTTCTTCAACACAAAGGTGAGATGAAACTCACGATCTTTATTACAAACATGCAGCGACAGTTCCAGGCAGTGATGGCTTCTTCTTCCTTCCAACGATCTGAGACACAGATCTCCTTACCAGTGACTCATCGTGGACAAAAATTAGGTTGTTCTATCAATAGAATCCATCAATCTGCAACAAATGGATGTAGACAGCTTCTCTACAGGATCCTATTCCTCATATGGTACAACATTCAACCCGAAAACGCTTCCTCAATCAACAACGATCTTCTATACTTCATGGTAGCTCCTTCAAACAGTGGCAGTGTCCTTTACTACAAACAACAGTGTGTGTGCAATCATCAAAAACATTATCTTTTGATAATGCCCCCTCTCAACACTTCGGATTATCTCAATGATCAATGATAGAACTACTCTCTCACTTCACTTCTCTCTCACTGTGATCTGACTCTATGGCCCTCTCACCTGAGCTCTGATACCAACTTGAAAATGGAAAGACAAATTAGAAGGAATGAAACCATCTGCTCATAGATGAGGCAACACATGGAGGCAGCCAAAGAAACACTGCACTCTCTTCATTCATTAAACAATCAAGAGTACATGAATATATAGGATTACAATTCGTTTAGGGAGTTAAAACAAACTGCTAGAAAATAGGATCTAAATCCTAAATAAACACCAAAGCAAAACCTACGTTACTAATAAGATCTCCATTATTTATAAGTAAAAGGTGGATAGAGCCTCTCTTCGTGAGTTGAACCTCTAAGGTTGTTACATTATTCAAATTTCAAAATGAAAGGAAAAGAAAATGAGAAGAATGCATAGTAAATCTAAGAAGGAAAGTATATATATCTAAATCCTTAGGATGTATACTATAATATTTTTGCCAAATTAAAAAATAAAAATTATTGAATTTTTTATGTTATTATATTGAATTTTTATCAGAATTCTAAATGGAACTAGGTAACTATGTTTTAGATAACTGATGCAATCACTTTTATCATTTGTATAATTAATTACGTCGAAAGGCGTACACCTATTGACAATGGGCAGATTTAATAGGGGTTTAGTGTTTAACAAGTTTTCTATGGACAGGATTAAATATGGCTGGAATATTCTTAGTAGTCACACAAAATAAATGGTTGTGATTTCAATCATTAACTTTCTAGCTATTATAAAGACATCCGTTAATGTATTTACTTTTTTACATTTGCCTAATCATATTTAAAAATTACTTTGATAGCTAACTGA
>SNQJ01S0042328.1:115742-130874 GCA_010110895.2 Picea sitchensis | reverse complement strand
GCACTAGGCTTACTCAAAATTTGACACTGGGTTAGGTTCCAACAACTTATCCTTGTGTTTATTTGTAGATATATCTTCTCTTTTGTTGGAAGTATGTATCTGAATTATGCTTCTATAAATGCATATATTATTTTTTCCACCAAATGCAGCTCAACCCAGAGTTGAGGATACTTTAACTCCCTAAACATGTTAAGTAGTTGGGAACTTTACACTCCTCTAATCCACCCAGCACATACATGAAAATGTACCTTTCCTTTTTCTCTTACAATAGGGCTTCCCAAATTTGATGGGATTATTGTGTCTTATCGATATTTAACATTTGTCTATGTTTTGGTTGATCTATAATTGCATAACTTAGTCTTGGTGTAGTTCATGACTAGTGGCTTTGTCAAGGTTCATATCAAAATACTATTTTACAGAGAATTGATATGGATAGGAATTATGAGATAGGTCTTTAATATATAAATATTGTTGCTTTCAAAACCATTTATCTTATAATGTTTTGATAAAATATTTATTTACGATATAATTGCATTTGCTTACTCTGGTGGATTTTATTTGCTCTGGAACCGCTATACCATTTTGGTGGCCATCATGGATTAACTCTTTTCACAGGCT
Organism: Picea sitchensis; assembly: GCA_010110895.2. Classification (NCBI taxonomy): domain Eukaryota; kingdom Viridiplantae; phylum Streptophyta; class Pinopsida; order Pinales; family Pinaceae; genus Picea; species Picea sitchensis. The sequence goes on along the minus strand of SNQJ01S0042328.1, from coordinate 130,256 downwards.
AGAGTAGAGATAGGTGTGACAGAGGGTGATGAAGGGCCAACTATAGTCTCTCTCGTCAAGAAAATTGGAGGATCTGCATTGATTTTGGGGCTACGAAGTTAGATTTTTCTCTGTAGGTATGTAATTATTCTAACTTGACTATATAAGAATTTAGGAAATGTTGGTACAAACTTATTAGCAGTTATGATCTTTAGTTCAATTGATTATAGTGCTTTATCTGTTGCACTTGTGATTCTTTAATACATGTTTGTCATTCCTAGGTTCCTTGGAAGTAAAGGTATCTCAGACTATTGCATCAAGGATTTGGATTGTTGGGTTCTTGCAGTTAAGCCGAACAAAAGTTTGAGGATGGTTCTTCCTCAACATGGTACAGTGGCTTCTCAAATTCAAACCTACAATACTGTTAGCATTGTAAGAATCTAAAATGGTTTTATTTGAGCAATGTCTCTACCTGTGTGCTTCTAGTATCATACCTCTCCAATGGGAAAAGCAGAAAAAAATTGTTTGAATGTTATTCTCGATTGTTGCAACAGAGTTTTGAAATGGCTTCAGTCACGTCCCCACGGTGTGCCTAGCTGAATCTTGCGATCGTGCACCTCTTGAGGGCGTGCAACACCATAATGTTTCTCTCTTAGATGCTTGGCAACACCAAGGATGCTTCATCCGGACTACGCCTCTTCACCTAGAGCATACCCATACTCTGTTCTAGGCTACCAATGAGTCACACTCCTACTCTAGTGCAACTCTTGTATACTTAGACATTTGTTAACAACTTTAACACTTAGTCATATTTAAGCATACATCCATGAACATGTGAAGCCAAGAGAACGACAACGAAATAGATAAGAGAAACATAGATATAGTGCGAGCGACACAAACTGTGCCTAACACCCGATTAAGTCTTTGTTATTGTGAAATAGTTACAACATGACCACTACCGACTCAATTTACAACTTCAACAAAGTCAAACGACTAGCCTCACCTCACCAAGACACTCATAAAAATATTCATCACACCTAGACTCTCTGTCGCAACCATCTCCGCAACTTCTTATGGTGCACCTCAGACGTGCCCACAACCACAGACTTGTTGACTCTTTGTTTCTGCAGACTTCACAGATTTTGGTTCTGCCACACACATGCCTCCAAAAGACCTGTGTTTTCTAGACTTCACCAAAATCATCTCAAGAGAAGCTCGCCAAACTCTATCTAACATATCCACCTCAAGGCAACACAAGTCCTCCCATGTGGAGCGACTTGGCTCCTTGAAAGAGCTCGCCCTTTTTGTTTGCCTCATAATTGCAGACCTCTTCTAGGTCTCCTTGTCTTCCAAGCTATGTCTTCCTTGATTGTATGCCCCTGTTATCTTATAGGGACTCCAAAGGTCACCATTGCAAACCCATGTTCAAACGAATCATCGCACCCTTTCGCGGACCTAGTCGATCAAACAAATCATCGCGCCACTTCGCGAGCTCGATCGCCTAAACGAACCCATGCGCTCATCAACTGTCGTGTCCTTTGGGATTGGCGTGCCCAACCTTGTTGTGCCCCTCATGCCAATACGCCCAACCTCTTGATCATTTCATACTTGGGCAAGCCCCTTGGCACATTTGCATGCCCAAGGCGTCCACTTGCCCAACTTGGATATCAGAGCAACCCCAAGTTCCATCTCCTTGAGGACTTGGGTGAAGGTCTTCGCACCCATCTAGCCAAAGGCCTTACATCATCCCCCACCTCAAGTAGTTGTCATCCTCAACAACATCCACAAGATCTATGATCTCCAAGTCTCTGCCCAAACTCATGCCTCCACTACAACTAAGCCTGATAAAAACCTCAAGTTTCGTGCCAACTTGAAACCCCAAAATTCTACCAAAGTAGAAAACCCAAGTTTTCCTGCAAAGTGGAAACCCCAAGTTTCCACAAACCAAACTGTACTACACCCAACTCTGGATGATCTATTTCCTGAGTCAATACAGTCACTTCACCCAACTCCAAGGATGAAAGTCACCCAACTTTGTTGCACTCTCTCATTGCAATGTTGTTGTCGTTGCCTGCTACAAGTGGTTGTTGTCCACTTCACTTCAAAATTTTGCCTAAGTGTTGAACTCTTGTGATCTTGCTGCTACGCCCATACTTCAAACAACTCTACCATGTCTCCACACATTGCGTGTCTCAAGTCCTATACTAGTCGAGTGATCAATCCAACTGTCGCGTCCAGGTCTTGAGATTTGCCTCCCCATACCTGAACTTAGTATTTTCTGCCATCATTTCCTCACTACTGCTACCATCATCTGATCTTCCGCAATGTCTAAGTGTTGCACTTCGAACCTATTGATGCGTCTGCATTCTTGACCCCCTTGTCATGTTCTTGCTCTTTCCCAAGTCATGAACTATTTGAATGGCCATTCCAACTGTCACACCCCTTGAGTCTACATAGCCTCATGCACAAATTGGTCACTTCCTTTCACAATTTGACCCATCGACACAACCCTTAGATCAAGGCAAGGTTGCCCCTCACCTTGTTTCACTATGAAGTCACCCCGAAACAAAGTCTTTTGCGGAAACTTGACTTCACTTTCCACCTCATGGCACAGATATCTAATTTGTTGCATACAGTCCACCTCGCATCCAAGTTCACTAAGAGTCTGTAAGGTACCATATCTATTATAATAGCCAAAAACAAAAATATTGTAGAGAATAACAGCGGAACAACACAATAGATGAAACCACAACACCAAAATAATACCTTTATTGATAGGAAATAATGTTCACTTGCCTCTTCGAGGGGGAAACCTCCAATAGAGCAATGTTCTATTACAATAATTCTCAAGACAAAAAATTCTCATGCCCTCGACTCCTATTTATACTAAATCTATCTACCAAAAGAACAATCTAGAGGAAGATCTTCTAGAAGCGGAAGCTTCTATTAGGTCTTCTTACATTTGACTTATTCTTCCTTATTACTAGGCCTTATTAATATTGGCCTTTATTACATGGAAAACATATTGTTCTACATACATAAGGGGTTAGGGAGGTTAGGTCCCTAACATGCCCTCCCCCTTAAAATACAACCTTATCCTCAAGGCTTGAGATGAGGAAATTGTTGCAGAATGGTAGTTGGCTCCCAGGTGGCATTTGTTGGAGTTGTATCTTTCCACTGTACTAACACTTCCTTGATGGTGCGCTGATGAAGACGAGGCTCACACTGGTCCAAGACTGCTTGTGGTTACAACTAGATGGAGCCTTTTTCATCCAACTCGGGAATACTAGTTTGAGTTTGGCACTTAGTTCCAATCACCTTCTTTAAGTAGGAGACATGAAAAACAAGATGGAGCTTAGAATGACTGGGAAAAGCTAATTGATAGGCCACATGTCCCACGCGCTTGAGAAATGTATAAGGACCATAAAATTTGGGTGCCATTTTCTGACAATGATCAACCTTGATTGAAGTTTGCTTATAAGGTTGCAGTCGAAGAAACACTTGGTCCCCTTCAACAAAGTGATGTTCTGAGTGACCTTGATCTACTTGTTGCTTCATGCGATTATGAGCCATGACCAAATTCTCTTGGAGGGTACGGAAAATAGCCTCTCAAACTATAAGAGTTTGTTCAACCTCCTGGACCTTCGAGACACCAGGCATGTAAGAGAGAACTGAAGGTGGCTTTTGTCCATATATTGCTTCAAAAGGAGTCACGTGGGTAGTTGTATGGCAAGAAGTGTTGTACCACCATTCAAATAGGGGTAACCATTGGGCCCATTGATTTTTCCTTTTAGATGCAAAACACCTCAAATATGTTTCCAAACACTTGTTGACAACTTCAGTTTGACCATCAATATAGGGATGATAAGCGGTGCTGAGATGTAATTGGGTGCCCTATAGCCTGAATAATTCTTATCAAAAATTGCTCGTGAAAGTGGGATCTCTATCAGAAACAATAGAACGAGGCATGCCATGACGCTTGAAGATATGATCCATGAAAATTTGAGCCACAGTGGAGGTAGTAAATGGGTGTTGAAGAGCACGGAAATGAGCATACTTGGAAAGACGATCAACTACCACCATGATGACTGACTTATTTCTTGATTTAGGTAATCCAACAATGAAATTCATAGAGATATCCCTCCAAATAGCGGGTGGAATCGGAAGTGGTTGTAGTGTGCCAAGGGTTTTCACTGTTTTGTCCTTATTGCGTTGACAGACATCACATTCCCCCACAAAAGTGTGAACGTCATGTTTCATACCATCCCAAAAAAAATAACGTTTGACCCTGTCATAGGTTTTGGTAAACCCTGAGTGCCCAGTTGTGGGTGTAGCATGAAGCTCAGATAACACCGTGGATTTAAGTTATGACTGTTTAATTAAATACATACGAGGGGAATGGAATGATCATGAACACTAGGGGAAGGAGGAATTCCCTTGGGAGTGGAGGTCAAGAGGCACATAAGGTGTCTCAGTGGCATGAATGGAATGGAGTTGTGCAATAATGTCAGAATGACCTTTTTTGAGGAGCTTTTCCATGCGATGGGAATTGATGATCTCAGGGGAACCTGTTGTGATTCCTTGGAACTTATATTGTTGGCCCTCCTGGTTGAATTGCATGGTTAATTCCTTAAAATCCATGAGAATGGGGCCCATAGTCCTTAACCATTCGACACCCAACACAATGTCACAACCACCCATGTCGATAGAAAACATATGAGATTTCATGTGGTGTTGACCAATTTGGAGATGCACATTTTCACAACGCCCCCCACATTTCATGGACCCACCATTGGCAATCATGATTTGAAAATTATTGACTGCTCGGATATAACAATTAGTTTCTTGGGAAATGTGGCGATCAATAAAATTATGGGTGCTGCCATTGTCAACGAGGATGATGGCCTTCCGATGCTTAATGCAACCAATTAGCTTGAGGGTTTGAGGAGCAAAGAAGCCAATGAGAGCATTCAAGGAAATGACCGGTTCAACTTCTAGGGGGTTTGAGGGTGGAGTCAGGTCAGTGGGTTCAGGTGACTCAAACACAGGGGGAGCCTCAACCTCTTCCTCAGAAACATCCTCAAAGATGACCATAAAAATATTGTGTTCCTTACACTTGTGCCCAGGAAAATATTTTTCATCACAATTATAAAAAAGGCCCTTGAGTTGGCGTTCAACCATTTCTGCCTGAGTCAATTTCTGGATCTTTAGTGAAGTGGAAGGAGGAGCGGGAGTGATTGGTTTAGGGCGAGGAATAAAGGAGGGTTTTCTGGTTTGAGAAGAGACAACTTGTTGTGCTTCCTTAGCTCTTTTAGTAGCTTCCATCCAACTCTGGGGGCAAGCCATGAGGATGTGGGCATGGATCTCATCCTTGAGGCCATTGATAAAGCATTCTCGGAAAAAAACATCAGGCATGCCCTCTGTGCGGAAATCCAATCGCTCAAAAGCAACTATAAAGTCTTCCATTGTGCCATATTGTTTCAACTTTGTCAAACGACCTAAATGGTGGGTATCAGTGTCAAAGCGTTCATAAATATCTGCAACAAATTGTGTCCAAGCCACATACCCTTGGTGGGATTTTTTTCTCCATTGCCAACATTCTTGATCTAGATGGAGAACACCATACCGGAGTTTGGCCAACTCATCCATAATTTCGTACAAAGAGAATTAGTGTTCCATTTGAGTTACCCAACCAGTGGGATCTGAGCCATCAAATTTGTTCACATCCACTCGCGGAAGGCGTAGGTCCCGCTGAAAGTGATGGGGCTAAAAAGTCTGGGAATTGGAGGAAGTTTCACATTCGGGGTGCAAAGGTGGGTCTGAGGAGGTAAGGTCTCCAGTAATAGTCAACTTGACAGAGATTTGGCTAGCGAAGGATTCAATATGGGTAGAGAGGTCATGTTTCAGGGTTTCCATTTTTGCGTCTATGGTGGAATGCATTTTGTTATTGATGGTGGTAATATTGGCACTAAGTTGACACACTTCCTTCTGGGCCTCTGCAAAATCAAAGGACAAGGTATTGAGGCGGACTTCAAGGTCTTGGCTACAAGTGTGGGCCATGATGAAGGGGGAAACCAGAAAGGAGTGGGTGTGACCACACAGAAAAGGGGTTATGGTTGAAGGGTATCATGATGATCAGGGCGATGAGGGGAATCCAATGGGGTAAGTCCCAAATAAGGGGGCCGGAAGGGGGTTGGGTCCATGGAATTTTTTTTTGCTGAAAAATGATATATATGACTACGATCAGGGTGAAGAGAGGAATCCAATGGGATAGGGCTCAAATAATGGTGCAGGCAAGATCCAAACTTTTTTTTTTACTCCTGCGGAGTTGTACTTCGATCTGAAGAATATTGCAGTGTTGAAAGGCCCAAATTCTTAACAGGAAAAAATGTGTAGTAATTTCACAACCAAAATGCAAGAGGTAAAGTTGCACGGCAATAAATATTGTCTATTTTGTTTTTGTTTCCATCCCAAGGGTTAGGGTATTCAAGGTTTCTACAGACAAGGGTTTGCCCTATGTTATAGCTCTCTAATATACATGTAGGGTCCAACAATAGTACTCGACCCAATATCTCAAGACACCAACTAAGGAGGCTAGACAGTTCCCTTAGACATACTACCTTACTACCCAGGTACTAGAGAGTATCGTTCCGAGTGTTTCTCTTTGTGGCACTATAACAGTCAGACGGTCGATTGGTTTATCTACATAGGGCTTCAGGATATCTAGGTCGATCTGTATACAGGTGTTGTTTGATGCGCTACCACTCGAAGGGGTACCAACATGGGTTACAAGGGTGGCCAACAATGTGCACTTAAGTACCTCTTGTAGTTCATGTGTGTATGCTTCCCCTATCACAAATTTATGCGTTGAATGATAGATCTATGTAGATTTAAGACGTTGGAATACGTCTCTACCCTGAAAAAGATAACCCACAATTTTTTACCAAGGAAAGTGTTATGATACCACTTGTAAGGTACCAGATCTATTATAATATCCAAAAACAAAAATATTGCAGAGAATAACAACGAAACAACACAATAAATGAAACCACAACACCAAAATAATACCTTTATTGATAGGAAACAATGTTCACTTGCCTCTTTGAGGGGGCAACCTCCAACAGAGCAATGCTCTATTACAATAATTCTCAATACAAAAACTTCTCATGCCCTTGACTCTTATTTATACTAAATCTATCTACCAAAAGAACAATCTAGAGGAAGATCTTCTAGAAGAAAAATCTTCTATTAGGTCTTCTTACATTTGACTTATTCTTCCTTATTACTAGGCCTTATTAATATTGGATTTTATTACATGGAAAATATATTATTCTACCTACATGAGGGGTTAGGGAGGTAATTATGTCCCTAACATAGTCAATGGAAACCATCATGCATCTGCACATCCAACCAACTCTACCCTTGTGATTCAAACAATGGTCATGTCCACAAGTCTGTCTTCATTGACCAAATTCTCCCCGTCTTCATCTACATCTTCAAATATGAAACATCTCGTTTTCCCCAAGAACTGCACATCCAGACTGCCTTTGCACAACTACTCCATTACTCATCCATGTTGTTATGTTTTCCTCTCTATGCCTTGGAATGGTTAGGCTTCACCCTCAACCATGCTTCCCAAAGCAAGAGAAATGCCCATGTCCAAGTAATCTCTTCATGTTGCAATATGTCTGTCCGCACAATCCTCCAAATGAAAGCAAGTCCTCAACTCACCTCCTTTCATCAAGTCACCTCTCTGCAACTCAACATATGCGATGAGTGTAGGCAATGTGCTCACACTCCTCAAACGTCCCAACAAACTGTCCAAAGCGCTCCAAGTAGAATGAGTCACCTCAAAGAACTTCCATGCCTTAAGCACGTTCACACCAATACTTCTGCCAACTCCAACCAACGTCTCATGCCGTATCTCTAAGTAATTGCACAATCATCCAGTAGTCACCAAGGTGTGCTCTGCCTCATCCAATGTCCCATACCAAAGGAGAGCAAACATCACCCATGTCACTTGGTTTGTGTTCTGCCCATTCAAGTTGACTTCCAACAATTATTGGTCGACTTCTCTGTTGACTCCATCCATATCCTAGAACGAAATTGCCTCACACCTCTTGCAAGTGTCTAAACTTTGGCACTATCATTTCAACTATCAATTCACCACATGACCCAACAAACCTAGCTAAGGCACAAAACACCAAGGTGCTTCATCCATCCTCTCAAACTTGACACGTACAGACTTCATTAACCACTTCACTGCAGCAATCCGTCCAACTCACCTCATTGAAGAGTCAGGAAACTTCCCCAATCCACCTCCACGGTTGCATCCAAATCTACCTAAGTCCACCACAGGACTTGTCCAAGTAGGTTGTCCCAAGCTCTTCCGCACATCCTCCCAACCAAGGCATCCCAAAATGCTACAAGACTTCTTCAAATCTGCACCACTTGAGTCACCCTTAAGTATGTCGGTTTTCACCGAGGAAACATAATGCACTTGAAAAACCAAGTCATCTATCTTCCCTTCAAAGAATTCCCTGCAACACTTGGAAAATGAAAGAACTCAAGCCAACCATACCTTTCTCAACAACATCCTTCGTTGCAACCATGTTGTAAGTCTGTTATCTTGGGCCTGCACTCCCAAGAAACCGACTCTTCACATGAACTCTCCTCAATCACCGTTTGCATCTCCATAAACCTGCAAGACCTTTACTACAATACAAGGTTGAGTCCATCCGTCCACTTCAGAAATCCGTCTAAGTCCCAAACTTCGCTTGCAACCAGTCGAACTCATCTACGATGCCTTCTATCTCTGCACCTTGACTGCTTCCACTTCAAGAAACCATGCACCCATTGCCCGACTGTCAAGTAATATTTCTTCTAGCCAACTCTTATAACTCTGGGAAGAGCTACCTTGTTTGAAGGTTGCGGTCTACCCATCGTCCAACAACCCAACTCAACTCCATTGTTGTTCTTGACGATGCACGACGTAAAGACATAATGATGGAAACATGCCCAACCAACTGCATGTTGTGGAGTTGCTCTAGGTTTCCCCGGGTCGTCCAACACACCCAAGTACTTCACCTTGTTGCAGCCCTGAACTACTCCCTTTCACAATCACTTTTGTGATCACCCTCCGCGTTTCTCTTTTGTGATCACTTTTGCAGTTGGATTTGTGACAAGTCGTGCAACAAAGCTTGTGTTCATCTACCTTTCCCAAGTGCTTGGTTCTCCCAACGAACTTTGCGCCTGGTCTATCAAGGTGTGAAAAATAGGTCCAACATTGAATTTCATCATGCATCAAACTAATCAAGTTTGTCTCTACAATCAATCCTGCGACAAGTTATGCGATGAACTTTGCGACAAGTTCTACGATCCCCAACCCTCTCCAAGTGCTTTGTTTCACCACAAACTTTGCTCTCGGTCTACACAAGGTGTACGCCCAGCTCAACCTTCCCATTGCACCATCAAATGAACCTATACCGTAAGCTTGATACAAAGTCTGTGATGAACAAATTCATTGCACCGAACCGTTCACCAAATCTACGAATGTTCCCACTAAACTGCCTTCAAATTTTTCTTTGATACCATCTGTCATGTCTCCACGGTGTTCCTATTTGAATCTTGTGATCGTGCACCTCTTCAAGGCATGCGGTACCACGAGGTTTATCACTTGGATACTTAGCAACACCAAGGATACTTCGTCCAGACTACGCCTCTTCACCTAGATCATACCCATACTCTGTTCTAGGCTATCGACAAGTCACACTCCCACTCTAGTGCAACTCTTGTATACTTAGACATTTGTTAACAACTTTAACACTTAGTCATATTTAAGCATACATCCATGAACATATGAAGCCAAGAGAACAACAACGAAACATACAAGAGAAACATAGATATAGTGTGGGCAGCACAAACCGGACCTAAAACCTGGTTAAGTCTTTGTTATTGTGAAATAATTACAATATGAGCACTACCAGCTTGGTTTACAACTTCGACAGAGTCAAATGACTCGCCTCACCTCACCATGACACTCATAAAAAAAATTGTCACACAAAGACTCTCTGTTGCAACTATCTCTGCAAACTCTTGCGGTGCACTTCAAACATGCCCACAACCGCAGACTTATTGTCTCTTCGTTTCTATAGAATTCACAGATTTTGGTTTTGCCTCACACATGCCTCCAATAGACTTGCATTTTCCAGCCTTCACCAAAATTGGCTCAAGAGAAGCTCAGCCAACTCTGTACAACAAATCCACCTCAAGACAACACAAGTCCTCCCATGTGGAGTGACTTGGCTCCTTGAGGGAGCTCACCCTCTTCATTTGCCTTTGAATCCTAGATCTCTTCTTTCTCTCCTTGTTCTTTTATAGGGACTCCAAAGGTCACCATTGTGAATTGTCACATCCTTTGGGTGTGTCGTGCCCCTTCACGAGCCCATGTCCAAAAAAATCGTTGTGCCCCTTCACAGACCCGGTCTCCCAAACGAATCATCGTGCCCCTTCGCAGACTCGATTTCCCGAATGAACCCATGCGCTCATCAACCGTCGTGCCCCTTCGCAGACTCGGTTTCCCGAATGAACCCATGTGCTCATCAACCGTTCTGCCCTTTGGGACAGGCGTGCCCAACCTTGTTGCGCCCCTCATGTCGGTGCACCCAACCTCTTGGTTGCTTCATACTTGGGCAATCCCCTTGGCACATTTGCATGCCCAAGGCATCCACTTGCCCAACTTAGGTTCCAACCCCAAGTTCCATCTCCTTGAGGACTTGGGTGAAGGTCTTCACACCCATCTAATCGAAGGAATTACATCTCCTACATTAAAGCTTCCATATTAATTATCTCATCTATGGAGTCACTAACCAAACTACTTGGATTCTCTTTTCGAGTTCTCCAGAAGTGGGAGGACATGGGAGGACACTAGAAGTAAGAGATATAATTATGTAAATAAAATCTGGTTGTGGACACTTATTTGGAAACTTTGTACTTGTGCATGATTGCATATGAAATGCCCTAAATTCTTAGTTTCCATTTTTGGGGAGACTCGTAGACCCAGTGAATCCATCACTTTCTCCCTATCATTACATGCTCACAATCTTGAAGCTTTTCCTGTGAACAAGTTCCATTCATAGTGTCCTTATTGCAAAGGTTTCCATCTATTTTATGATCGAAAAAAGATGTTGTAAAGGGCATTCCATCCCTAAGTAGAGTGGTGGAACTTTATAAGATTTGTTGCTGGCATTTGTTTAACGTCTTAGGAATTCAATGTAGTAAGGCTATGTCGATTGAAAATCTTCAACATTTGAGGCTTACGACATATCCATGTGAAGTCAAGTTGTTTGGAAGTTCAAGGCTATGCTCTGGTGTAACATTTTTCTTTTCTATTAGTTTAAACCTCGACGACTACAATCCATGTTTACTAATTGTGTGTCAATATTGCAAATGGTGACATTTAGGCCTTCATCTTTAGTTGTTGCAGTAAGATAGATAGATATATTAGTCATCAACCTAACAATTTGAGTGAAGTCAAATCAATATTGTCAATTAGGGGTGGCAACTCCCACCCATTGATCTTGAACAAAGTTATTAGACATGATATGAATACTACCAATACCAAGAAACAACTCACACGTACGTAAAGGAGGAAAGATAAGTATGCAAGTATGATTGTCATAATGTACACCTATGTACACTTAATTGTATTATTATATATAGGAGTACACAATTGTGGGGGAGTGATGAAACTAGACCAAGTTTCTATTAAGATACAATAATTGAAGTTCATAAGAGAAGAAATAAGTACAAAGAAGGCTCTAGAAGAATGAAGGTTTTAAGTACATAGAGATATGTGTAATATATGTAAATATACAATAAAATAATATTAGTCCATGTGACTATGTCTCATCATTTCCTCTTTGCTTAGAAGAAATTGTCCTCAATTTCTCCTCTTGATGGGGAAGCACCGATCAAATGTTGATTGAGACATCCACTTAGCTTTAGTTGGCAACGAACCTTTGTAACCCACTTGATAAATGGTAATGCATTTATTCCAAGTGGTGTAATTGCAAATATCAAGTATAATATCTTAATCCAAAGGAAGTGGAAAATCTAGGTTGGTGTCCTTCAGATGAGAGATAACAACTTCATCCTCCAACTCAGGTGGCTCATAAAGTAACAATTGGTTCACATTCACAACATCATGTCAACACAAGTTGAGAATCAAGTTCCAACTAAATAGCATTTTCTCCCATTTGTTAAAAAATGGTATAAGGATCATAAGGATCATGCAAACACAAATTGAGAACGAAGTTCCAATTGAAAAGCATTTTCTCCAATTTGTTACAAAATGATATAAGGCTCATACTGAATAGGTTTGGGTGTACGATGTTTATGAGATCTAAGCATTTTTTCATCCAAGTATTTATGCCAAACTTTACCATCAATATGAAAATGTGGAGGAATGCAATGTTGATCATTGAGCCCTTTGTATGTGGCTTGAGTCCTCAACAAGGTATCATGAACCTATGAATGTACTTTAACCAAATGCTTGACAAAATAAGCATCCTTAGTTTGTTCCTTTTGTTGACGAGAAGAAGTTGTCGGTAGAGCTGCTAGAATCACAAGGGAGCAAGGAGTTGTTATCCATAGAAAATCAAATGGAGAACACCTTCTAGAAACATGGAGAGCTCTATTATAGTTATGATGCAAAACATGAAGATAGGTGTGTCTGTGCTTAATTTATTGGTGATAGATGCAGAGAGCACGAACCAAGGATGGATGGATTTATCACCTCGGTTTTACCATCTATTTGAGGATGAAAGGATGTAGAGAAACTTCAACCTAAAATATTCCACAATGTTTTTCAAAAATCACTGAGAAATTTGGAGTTGCAATGAATATGAGTGGTAAGTCAAAGTGTCACCATACACGTTGGATAAACAACTCACCATCTTTGGAACCAACAATAGTTTTGCTGCAAAGTATAAATATAACCATTTTAGAAAACATACATACAACAATAAAGATACAATTTTTCTTTTGAAGAGTAATGGGAAAACCACTAATAAAACCCATGGATATGGATTCCCAAGGCTATGAGGGAACTTGAAGTGGTTTGCACGGGTCAACCTTTCTATTAGAAGGCTTAGATTCACTACACAAGGCACACCTTCTAATAAAATCCTAGATGATCTTCCTCATAGAAGGATAATAAAAATGTCTTTGTAAATGTTGTAAAGTATTCAAAGTGCTAAAATGATCACCATAGAAGAGCAATGTTCCTTGCATATGAGTGTGGGGTGTGTTGAAGTAAATTGAACATAAAGTTGATTTAATTTGTATTGGAATCCATCTCTTAATGTAAAACTAAGAAAAGGAGTTCGATTAATCACTTTGGGTTGTGTTGTAAGGAGGTGAGAATCGAACCAAAGTGTGGATTTGAAGGATAAAGTGACTTCCATTCTCCATAGGCAATGAATCTAGTATTGATAAAATGTAAATCCTTGGAAGGAGGTTGATTCAATGTGTCAACAACTTTATCACTGCTATCACCTCAATTTCACTCACATGTGACATTTAAGTGACCATTCTTGAAGATATCACTAGTTTAAAATAAAATGCATAATACAACATATCATGCCACATTATGACTATTTGCCACCCTTTTGAGCAAAGTCAAACTTTCAGTTGACTGCTTTCTGGGTCATGGTACTTTTAGTTCACTTGGTCCCATGAATTTCATAGAAAATCCTTTGATGCTCGTGAGACTTCTGTAATTGTGAGATTCAACTACATATGTGGCACATTAATGGCCAAGGATTAATCTACGTGGCCCTAGGGTGGTGTGTGAAGCTGGTTCAAACTCTAATCTCATGAATGCATGGCCCTTTGGCCTCTCAAAATTCTCATCAAGAATAAGGGAGCCCACTAGTGGATGAAGAGCATTCACATTGAAGATGGCTCACCATTCAAGCATCATCTTTGTCTATAAAAGAAGGCCATGGTATGGCATTATAAAAGAGAAGAATAATTGCAAGGTTATACTGGAGGAATGAACTTGGGGATCATACATCTCTCTTTCATTTCTACCATCCTTTGCTTTCATGTTTGCTTGTGTTTTTTCATAAAAGAACCAATATGTCTTCATCAATTAGAGTTAGAGAGAGTATTCAGGAGGAAAATGATCCATCCCAAGATGAGTTTTGGAGCCCATGTATCAAAGTGACACTACATATTTTTGCCTATCCATTGGAAAATAATATGAGTATTGTTGTTTCCCTCCATTGCTTTGTAATTTGAATGGTGTTTTTGTGGTTAAGTTCCTATTCTAATTGCACTTATCCTTTTGTGTTTCTTACTTGATGCTATAATACTTTTGTGCTTATCCCACAATTATCAATTTTATGATGTTTAGTTCACAAGCTAGCTAAATCAAAGGTTTTACTTACCAATGCAACAAAATCCACATATCAGATTGGCAACTCCACTTCAATTTTAGATCATTATACTTCATTCCTTAGGTTGCATTTT
>SNQJ01S0042328.1:76982-100036 GCA_010110895.2 Picea sitchensis | reverse complement strand
GTGGTGGAGTGGATTGAATCTCTATACGGGTGGATTTAATGGTAGAGATACTCTAGCCTATAGTTTCATTAGTTGAACATATTACCTCTCGGGTTCTCACTAGGTGTAAAAGTCCTAAGCACAAGGGTGAGACCCTAAGGGCAACTCTAGGCAAGCCACCATTGTCACCTCAATGGTTTTGTCTTTCTTACTTTAGACTATGGATGGTCCTAGTCAAGGGGGGCTTCCCTACAATCAACTAAGCTCAATGTGTTATAGTGTGTAGTGTGAGGAAGAGAGAGCGTAGTGGAGTTATTATTATCTGATTTAGAGATTATGATTAATTGTTCTTTAAGTTCACAACTAAAACCAGATTTCCAATTAGCCTTATAAATTAACCAATGCAACACAAGGCTAAGTAAAAGCAAGCAAATTCAATGTTATGCTATGAAACTCAACACACTTGCTTATGAAGGATAAAAGACCACTTCTAAATTTGTTTTTAAATATAATAAATGGAGAAATTTCAGATTTAAAAGAGACACATGAATAGCCTTCTTGTTCAAGATAACACAAGACTTGACAAACTTAGGCTAGATCTAGCAAATTGATTTAGGATTTTACCAAGAACAAGTAGATTTTCCAAATGAACATGTAAGTTAATCTAAGATCTGATTTAATAAGGTTATTTCAAGATAAATTCTAGATTTCAAATTAACTAAGCAAATGCCCTCAACAAAAGATATAACAACTTGCAAACTAAGGCAAAAAGGTGAGACATCTAGGGTTTTTAGGCCTATAGTTTTCAATTCCTATTTCAAATCTATATGTGTGATATTTTTTTAGATGCCAAAATCAAATATGAAACATAAAATTAAAGTCTCTTAGAAAGATATCCAACCAACAAATAAAAGAGACCAAACAAGGCAAAACGTCTAGGGTTTAAGCTACAGAAGTAGGATGATTTGCCTTTTTAACAATTAGAATGAGTTCAAACCCATTTTTTATAATTTTTATCTGTGAAATAAATCAGATCTAAACTAGAAATCGATGCCCTATTAAGATCTTGAAACAAAACACACAACAAGGGCCCTTAAAAGCAAGATGTCATAGGGTTTTTTGGGGTAATTTTCAATCACTTGCTTGAAGGAATAAGAGCCAAGCTTCAGATGTATTTTTTGGGGTTTGTATGGCTCAAATGTAATCTAATTTCTAAAGTAATTGTTTTCAGTAAATTATGTATTGCAAAACAAACAAAAAAGTAAAAATGAAGATGAAATTTTGGGGTTTTTTTGGTTGGTTGAGAAGGGAAGAAGACTAGTGTCTTGATTTGTTTTGGGCAATGGGGTCTGTTATTCCTAAGGGGGTACCCTATGTTTTTATTGTCTACAACATTGTAAGCCCAAGATGATGCAAGTCAAAATCCTTGTAGGCCATGTGGATGCTTGTGTATATAGACTCCTAGGCCTTGATGATCAACCATGTCTGGTTCTTCTAGTTGCCACTCTCATTGCCTTTTTTCCTTTATAGGATTGGAGGTCTTGAGGTGGATCTATCAGGACACCAGGGATGATTTTAAGAAATGTTTGAAGGCTATTTTATCAATAATATAATATGTATATATAATTTTTTGGCAAATATTTTAGTCAATTATATAATCTTGTAAAATCTCAATGAATCTTTCACTGAATTATAAAATCTTGTAAAATCCTGGCGAATCTTTCATTGAATTATAAAATCTTGTAAAATCCTACCGAATCTTTCATTGAATTATAAAATCTTGTAAAATCATGGTGAATCTTTTACTAAAATATAAAACGTTATGAAGTCTTGGTGAATTTTGCTATCATAGACACAGATGTGCCAATCACGTGCATGAAGAATACAACCTACGTGCAGGCTATCATAGACACAGACGTGCTAGTCATGTGCAGGAAGAATAAAACCTACATGCAGGAAAATGGTGCAGACCTACAAAATTCACATGGAACTCAAAGGTTATATTGTGTCGATCTTGTGAAACAAAAGCTAATAGGTGCATGAAACATTGGGTCTTAAAAAAATGATTTTTTTTATAAAATTATGCCTTTGCTTATGGTTGAAGAGTGAAACTAAAGATGTAATAATGATCCTACAAGCCACTAGAAGTTAGCTATAAGAAAAATGCAACCTAAGGAATGAAGTATAATGATCTAAAATTGAAGTGGAGTTGCCAATCTGATATGTGGATTTTGTTGCATTGGTAAGTAAAACCTTTGATTTAGCTAGCTTGTGAACTAAACATCATAAAATTGATAATTGTGGGATAAGCACAAAAGTATTATAGCATCAAGTAAGAAACACAAAAGGATAAGTGCAATTAGAATAGGAACTTAACCACAAAAACACCATTCAAATTACAAAGCAATGGAGGGAAACAACAATACTCATATTATTTTCCAATGGATAGGCAAAAATATGTAGTGTCACTTTGATACATGGGCTCCAAAACTCATCTTGGGATGGATCATTTTCCTCCTGAATACTCTCTCTAACTCTAATTGATGAAGACATATTGGTTCTTTTATGAAAAAACACAAGCAAACATGAAAGCAAAGGATGGTAGAAATGAAAGAGAGATGTATGATCCCCAAGTTCATTCCTCCAGTATAACCTTGCAATTATTCTTCTCTTTTATAATGCCATACCATGGCCTTCTTTTATAGACAAAGATGATGCTTGAATGGTGAGCCATCTTCAATGTGAATNAAAATGCAACCTAAGGAATGAAGTATAATGATCTAAAATTGAAGTGGAGTTGCCAATCTGATATGTGGATTTTGTTGCATTGGTAAGTAAAACCTTTGATTTAGCTAGCTTGTGAACTAAACATCATAAAATTGATAATTGTGGGATAAGCACAAAAGTATTATAGCATCAAGTAAGAAACACAAAAGGATAAGTGCAATTAGAATAGGAACTTAACCACAAAAACACCATTCAAATTACAAAGCAATGGAGGGAAACAACAATACTCATATTATTTTCCAATGGATAGGCAAAAATATGTAGTGTCACTTTGATACATGGGCTCCAAAACTCATCTTGGGATGGATCATTTTCCTCCTGAATACTCTCTCTAACTCTAATTGATGAAGACATATTGGTTCTTTTATGAAAAAACACAAGCAAACATGAAAGCAAAGGATGGTAGAAATGAAAGAGAGATGTATGATCCCCAAGTTCATTCCTCCAGTATAACCTTGCAATTATTCTTCTCTTTTATAATGCCATACCATGGCCTTCTTTTATAGACAAAGATGATGCTTGAATGGTGAGCCATCTTCAATGTGAATTCTCTTCATCCACTAGTGGGCTCCCTTATTCTTGATGAGAATTTTGAGAGGCCAAAGGGCCACGCATTCATGAGATTAGAGTTTGAACCAGCTTCACACACCACCCTAGGGCCACGTAAATTAATCCTTGGTCATTAATGTGCCACATATGTAGTTGAATCTCACAATTATAGAAGTCTCACAAGTATCAAAGGATTTTCTATGCAATTCATGGGACCAAGTGAACTAAAAGTACCATGACCCAGAAAGCAGTCAACTGAAAGTTTGACTTTGCTCAAAAGGGTGGCAAATAGTCATAATGTGGCATGATATGTTGTATTATGTATTTTATTTTAAACTAGTGATATCTTCAAGAATGGTCACTTAAATGTCACATGTGAGTGAAATTGAGGTGATAGCAGTGATAAAGTTGTTGACACATTGAATCAACCTCCTTCCAAGGATTTACATTTTATCAATACCAGATTCATTGCCTATGGAGAATGGAAGTCACTTTATCCTTCAAATCCACACTTTGGTTCGATTCTCACCTCCTTACGACACAACCCAAAGTGATTAATCGAACTTCTTTTCTTAGTTTTACATTAAGAGATGGATTCCAATACAAATTAAATCAACTTTATGTTCAATTTACTTTAGCACACCCCACACTCATACGCAAGGAACATTGCTCTTCTATGGTGGTCATTTTAGCACTTTGAATACTTTACAACATTTACAAAGACATTTTTATCATCCTTCTATGAGGAAGCTCATCTAGGATTTTATTAGAAGGTGTGCCTTGTGTAGTGAATCTAAGCCTTCTAATAGAAAGGTTGACCATCAGTGGGCTCAATGGTTACCCCTATTTGAATGGTGGTACAACACTTCTTACCATACAACTTGATGCAGTCGCGCTCGCAAGCACGTCCGCTCACAGGATCTTCTTCTTCTGTGGCCCGAAGAACTCTAAGGCTCTTCTATTTCCCTATCGGGAAATCTGCACCCACAAAACTCTTGTGAGATCCTCTCTCTTTACTTATCGGGGAATCGGACTTCGCGGTATCGCGAGGTCCATGGTCTAGCGTTGGATTCTCAAAACTCCGAACCCCGGCAATAGTCAACGTTGACCCTTTCTTCCTCCTATCGAGATTTCTGCTATCGTGAATTCGCCACTCGCGATGTCAAGCAACTCGTTTTTCCGACCCCTAAATCTCGATGCGCCGAAACTCCGATGCGCTCGCGAGTTGACTTTTCAGCGCCCCATCAACCCTGTCGGGATTTCGGACTTCGCGGGATCGCGAATCCTAATGTCAATATTTCGGGACTTCTCACTACGAGATCTAGATAAGACGTGCTGCCTGTCCACTCACATGCCCCGTTGTGGCCCCCACTATTTCCTTTAGCTGTCGGGGTATTGCGTATCGCGATTTCGCGATTCTCGTTGCAATGTTTTGGAGTTTCAATCAACGAACCTCGATACACGATCTACGTGTAGATCCAGCGGTCCTCGTGGCCCTGATCAACGGCTCTGCCCCTCCTGAGCTTTGAACTTTGGAAATACTCCGCCGTATCTCACCTGCACCTTCTCGAAATCTAACGGCCCACGGAAATTCATGGATTCTCCTTAGAGAATAATGTTCGTCCGTCTCCCCTCCTTGGCGATCCCTGCGAACAACCAAGTGTTCCTTCGCGAAACTTGTCTTCCTGCTCGTAAACTTACGACGCTTCTTGCCAACCTTCAAGGTCGCAACTTCTCTACGTTGTCCTTCAACAAATTTGAAGGCCTATCCTTCTTGAGCTTTTCCCACGACCTTCAAGTCCTTCAGGAAAACTCTTGCCCGCACTTCTTGCGACAAACCTTCAACCACATCTAAGTGTTGAAGTCCTCGACTTTGCGCACACCTGCAACAGCAGTCTTCGATACTTCACTCAGGTTCGCAACCCTGAGACTTTTTCCCGGCCTGCGCACTCCTTGCACGACTCATGTGCCCAGCTGCACCTTTGGGATGAATGAGAACAAAAGTTATCTCTATCTGAACCCTCTGTCAACGCACTCCTTGCGGACACTTCAACTGCACTCCTTGCAGGAATTCTCTGGTTCAAATAGAGAAACAATTGAAACTCATTCCTTCTTCCTCTCAGACTTCAAACCCAAACATGAAATCATATACACCGCACATAAAGCAAATGTATAACAGGAAGCAAACATTCATGAGCATATCAACATCCATACACAGAGAACAGACACAAAACCATGAATTTGAATCAAAGCTCTTCTATTAATCCAAATATCTGTACATGGGTGTTCTTACACAGCTCTCTGCATGCTCTTGCTCTCTTCAACAATGTTGCTTCATAATATTACAATGCACAATGAAGGTGTCTATATCCCGTTTCCCACTTGCGCTCTCAAACAGTCTAATCTAGAATAAAATTCTATCTAATTGCATTAACTATCTTAAATGTCATCTACCTACTAAGGACGTGAGCGATCCTCTCAAGGTCCATTACAATATACAAGTGTGCCCCTCTTAAATGACTACATTTAAGTTCGCGCAACAATTTCAAGGTGTTTTCAAAACTTGTGCTGGCTTGTCCAACTGTCCTTTGGCTTCTGCGCTGGCTCGCTTGATGTGGGAGATGCTCCTCCATCACAACTACCCACATGACTCTTTTGAAGCAGTATATGGACAAAAGCCACCTTCAGTTCTCTCTTACATGCCTGGTGTCTCGAAGGTCTAGGAGGTTGAACAAACTCTCATAGTTCGAGAGGCTATTCTCCGTACCCTCCAAGAGAATTTGGTCATGGCTCATAATCGCATGAAGCAACAAGCAGATCAAGGTCACTCAGAACATCACTTTGTTGAAGGGGACCAAGTGTTTCTTCGATTGCAACCTTATAAGCAGACTTCAGTCAAGGTTGATCATTGTCAGAAACTGGCGCCCAAATTTTATGGTCCTTATACAGTTCTCAAGTGCGTGGGACATGTGGCCTATCAATTAGCTTTTCCCAGTCATTCTAAGCTCCATCTTGTTTTTCATGTCTCCTGCTTAAAGAAGGTGATTGGAACTAAGTGCCAAACTCAAACTAGTCTTCCCGAGTTGGATGAAAAAGGCTCCATCTAGTTGCAGCCACAAGCAGTCTTGGACCAGTGTGAGCCTCGTCTCCATCATCGCACCATCAAGGAAGTGTTAGTACAGTGGAAAGATACAACTCCAACAGATGCCACCTGGGAGCCAACTACCATTCTGCAACAATTTCCTCATCTCAAGCCTTGAGGATAAGGTTGTATTTTAAGGGGGAGGGCATGTTAGGGACCTAACCTCCCTAACCCCTCATGTATGTAGAATAATATATTTTCCATGTAATAAAGGCCAATATTAATAAGGCCTAGTAATAAGGAAGAATAAGTCAAATGTAAGAAGACCTAATAGAAGCTTCCGCTTCTAGAAGATCTTCCTCTAGATTGTTCTTTTGGTAGATAGATTTAGTATAAATAGGAGTCGAGGGCATGAGAAGTTTTTGTGTTGAAAATTATTGTAATAGAGCGTTGCTCTATTACAATAATTTTAAACACAAAAATTTCTCTCTATTGGAGGTTTCCCCCTCGAAGAGGCAAGTGAACATTATTTCCTATCAATAAAGGTCTTATTTTGGTGTTGTGGTTTCATCTATTGTGTTGTTCCGCTATTATTCTCTGCAATATTTCTGTTTTTGGCTATTATAATAGATATGGTACTTTACAGACTCTTAGTGAACTTGGATGTGAGGTGGACTGTATGCAACAAATTGGATATCTGTGCCATGAGGTGGAAAGTGAAGTCAAGTTTCCACAAAAGACTTTGTTTCGGGGTGACTTCATAGTGCAACAAGGTGAGGG
The DNA here is from genome assembly GCA_010110895.2 of Picea sitchensis. Classification (NCBI taxonomy): domain Eukaryota; kingdom Viridiplantae; phylum Streptophyta; class Pinopsida; order Pinales; family Pinaceae; genus Picea; species Picea sitchensis. The sequence goes on along the minus strand of SNQJ01S0042328.1, from coordinate 92,859 downwards.
GCGACCTTGCCTTGATCTAAGGGTTGTGTCGATGGGTCAAATTGTGAAAGGAAGTGACCAATTTGTGCATGAGGCTATGTAGACTCAAGGGGTGTGACAGTTGGAATGGCCATTCAAATAGTTCATGACTTGGGAAAGAACAAGAACATGACAAGGGGGTCAAGAGTGCAGACGCATCAATAGGTTCGAAGTGCAACACTTAGACATTGCGAAAGATCAGATGATGGTAGCAGTAGTGAGGAAATGATGGCAGAAAATACTAAGTTTAGGTATGGGGAGGCAAATCTCAAGACTTGGATGCGACATTTGGATTGATCACCTGACTAGTATAAGAATTGAGACACACAATGTGTGGAGACATGGTAGAGTTGTTTGAAGTATGGGCATAGCAACAAGATCACAAGAGTTCAACACTTAGGCAAAATTTTGAAGTGAAGTGGACAACAGTCACTTGTAGCAGGCAACGACAGCAACATTGCAACGAGAGAGTGCAACAAAGTTGGGTGACTTTCATCCTTGGAGTTGGGTGAAGTGACCGTATTGACTCAGGAAATAAATCGTGTAGAGTTGGTGTAGTACAGTTTGGCTTGTGGAAACTTGGGGTTTCCACTTTGCAGGAAAACTTGGGTTTTCTACTTTGGTAGAATTTTGGGGTTTCAAGTTGGCACAAAACTTGAGGTTTTTATCAGGCTTAGTTGTAGTGGAGGCATGAGTTTGGGTAGAGACTTGGAGATCATAGATCTTGTGGATGTTGTTGAGGATGACAACTAGTTGAGGTGGGGGATGATGTAAGGCCTTTGGCTAGATGGGTGCGAATACCTTCACCCAAGTCCTCAAGGAGATGGAACTTGGGGTTGCTCTGATATCCAAGTTAGGCAAGTGGACGCCTTGGGCATGCAAATGTGCCAAGAGGCTTGCCCAAGTATGAAATGACTAAGAGGTTGGGCTTATTGGTATGAGGGGCGCAACAAGGTTGGGCACGCCAATCCCAAAGGACATGACAGTTGATGAGCTCATGGGTTTGTTTAGGCGATCGAGCTCACGAAGTGGCGCGATGATTTGTTTGGTCAACTATGTCCGTGAAGGGGTGTGATGATTTGTTTGAACATGGGTTCGCAATGGTGACCTTTGGAATACCTATAAGATAACAGGGGCACACAATCAAGGAAGACATAGCTTGGAAGACAAGGAGACCTAGAAGAGGTCTGTAATTCTGAGGCAGACAAAAAGGGCGAGCTCTTTCAAGGAGCCAAGTCGCTCCACATGGGAGGACTTGTGTTTCCTTGAGGTGGATATGTTAGATAGATTTTGGCGAGCTTCTCTTGAGATGATTTTGGTGAAGTCTAGAAAACATAGGTCTCTTGGAGGCATGTGTGTGGCAGAACCAAAATCTGTGAAGTCTGCAGAAACGAAGAGTCAACAAATCTGTGGTTGTGGGTATGTCTGAGGTGCACCATAGGAAGTTGCAGAGATGGTTGCGACAGAGAGTCTATGTGTGATGAATATTTTTATGAGTGTCTTGGTGAGGTGAGGCTAGTCGTTTGACTCTGTTGAAGTTGTAAATCGAGTCGGTAGTGATCATGTTGTAACTATTTCACAATAACAAAGACTTAATCGGGTGTTAGGCACAGTTTGTGTCGCCCGCACTATATCTATGTTTCTCTTATCTATTTCGTTGTCGTTCTCTTGGCTTCACATGTTCATGGATGTATGCTTAAATATGACTAAGTGCTAAAGTTGTTAACAAATGTCTAAGTATACAAGAGTTGCACTGGAGTAGGAGTGTGACTCATTGGTAGCCTAGAACAGAGTATGGGTATGCTCTAGGTGAAGAGGTGTAGTTTGGATGAAGCATCCTTGGTGTTGCCAAGCATCTAAGAGAGAAACATTATGGTGTTGCACACCCTCAAGAGGTGCACAATCGCAGGATTCGGCTGGGCACACCGTGGGGACGTGACTGGAGCCATTTCAAAACTCTGTTGCAACAATCGAGAATAACATTCAAACAATTTTTTTCTGCTTTTCCCATTAGAGAGGTATGATACTAGAAGCACACAGGTAGAGACATTTCTCAAATAAACCCATTTTAGATGCTTACAGTGCTAACAGTATTGCAGGTTTGAATTTGAGAAGCCAATGTACCATGTTGAGGAAAAACCATCCTCAAATTTTTGTTCGGCTTAACTGCAAGAACCCAACAATCCAAATCCTTGATGCAATAGTCTGAGATACCTTTACTTTCAAGGAACCTAGGAATGACAAACATGTATTAAAAGAATCACAAGTGCAACAGATAAGGCACTATAATCAATTGAACTAAAGATGAGAACCGCTAATAAGTTTGTACCAACATTTCCTAAATTCTTATACAGTCAAGTTAGAATAACTACATACCTACAGAGAAAAATCTAACTTCGTAGCCCCAAAATCAATGCAGATCCTCCAATTTTCTTGACGAGAGAGACTATAGTTGGCCCTTCATCACCCTCTGTCACACCTATCTCTACTCTAGCCTGTGAAAAGAGTTAATCCATGATGGCCACCAAAATGGTATAGTGGTTCCAGAGCAAATAAAATCCACCAGAGTAAGCAAATGCAATTATATCGTAAAAAAATATTTTATCAAAACATTATAAGATAAATGGTTTTGAAAGCAACAATATTTGTATATTAAAGACCTATCTCATAATTCCTATCCATATCAATTCTCTGTAAAATAGTATTTTGATATGAACCTTGACGAAGCCACTAGTCATGAACTACACCAAGACTAAGTTATGCAATTATAGATCAACCAAAACATAGACAAATGTTAAATATCGATAAGACACAATAATCCCATCAAATTTGGGAAGCCCTGTTGAAAGAGAAAAAGGAAAGGCACATTTTCATGGATGTGCTGGGTGGATTAGAGGAGTGTAAAGTTCCCAACTACTTAACGTGTTTAGGGAGTTAAAGTATCCTCAACTCTGGGTTGAGCTGCAGTTGGTGGAAAAAATAATATATGCATTTATAGAAGCATAATTCAGATACATACTTCCAACAAAAGAGAAGATATATCTACAAATAAACACAAGGATAAGTTGTTGGAACCTAACCCAGTGTCAAATTTTGAGTAAGCCTAGTGCCATTACATAAAATATTGGTTTTTTTGTCAATTTGGCTTTCCTGGTTAGAAGGGTGTTATTATTTCGCCCACCATGATTTGGTTCCCCCAAGTGTCATGTTCACCCCTTGTGGGCTAGCATGCCTTTGCAGGGGCCATTTCTTGTGGATGGATCCAAGTGCATGCATGTTCTAGATGAACTTGGTGGAAAAGATACCCCCAATCATGGCTGCTTAACTAGAGGGATTATGTTTTGTAGCTTGTGAGACACATCTACCACATTGTTATATGTAAAATCAAAGAGTTGCCATTTGTTGGTGATGATCACAAGCATTTCAACAAAAAAAGATTATTGGCTTGACAAAAAAAGACCATCTTACATCACATATAAAAAATCCATATATGGGCATAGATAAGATTGCATACATCCACATACAACACTACACTCTTTTACACAGTTTGAATTCACAAACTAGGAGGTATTTAATCCCTCACCTCTGGAACTTGGCCACAAAGATCTTTAAAAGAAAGAGCTAAATGAAATTCTTTTAGCCGTAATAGTCTTCGACTTGCTTTTGTTTTTTCTTTCGACCTGCTCACATAAGAAACACCACTTGTATCAGAAACTAGAAGACAAGAAACACAAGATAAACACACATGAAGGTAAACCTATATATCTTATCAAAACTAAAGTTTATTTTATATGAAGTTGCAATTTAATTAATAGTTGGCACTTGAAAGTTGGTTTGGTTTTGATAGTGCATCTAACAAGCTTAGGGATAGCTAGGATGGAATTGCAACATGTAGCCAACAATTCCAACAACTTTCCATTTGACCACATGTACACATTGTTCTTGAAACTTGAGTTAGAAAATAAAATAAGTTATTGTCTATAGAGGAAGTGAAGTTTTAATGCCTTAGTTTATTAAAATTGAAATTATTTGCCATAGTTTCTTTCAACTATGATTCAAAATCATTCATTCAAAAAATGAAAAGTGATATTAGAAACATTTTCCCAAGCCGAACTGAGCCATCCACTTTTTCTATGAATGTCTTTTACAAAGCAATATACTCTTATAGAGATTGTGTTGAATTAAGTATGTATACTTTCACAGTTGAACAAATATTCTTGCATCGAAAAACAATGACTTTTGTATGATGTCCAAATTCACAGGTGATCTTAACACAATCAAATATATGGGCCATATGAGTCAATTAGACATGAATTAGATTGCATTAGTCTGAATGTGAATGTTCACATAAACCCATGGTATATGGAATACAATTATAGTGAAATTTCAATTTCATCATAAATTAGATGAGAAATACTTAGTAACCAAATACAAGTTGTTCACTCCAAAAAAGGTCATTTCCTCATACATGTGTAGTCTCATTTAACATATATGTTATTTATTATATCGCTAGTCACTACTGTCCCACCTCTCCTTTTTGTTTCTCGTATTTATTTTTTACATTAGTTTAACATCCTTCCATGACTATTTCCCAATGTTTCTTGCCTTATGAATGTTTTGCACTTTTCTTCCTAATGCTTTTATTGTTCACTTATTTACCTCTTGTCATTGGTGCCCTACCTCCACTTTCTATTTCTATATTTTTTTGTATTATGGTTTATTCTACATCCTTTGACAAAAACCTATTTTCCATCACCTGATGTTCTCATCACTCATTCATCTTTCCCATATATGTCTAATGATATGTGTTCTTTCCCTTTCTATGTAAGTAATCTTTCCATGTAGATGTGGGAAAATTGGCTTTGCTTTTTGCAATACCCCGCTTTTAATCCCTAAATTATAATGTAATAAATCATGTATTATTTGCATGGCAAGGTTTATGTGATGGGATTCAATCCATGTGGATTGACTTATAATGACTTGTGTTGCAAATAGGTAAAATGCATTAATATTCCTAGTATGGAGACCAAGGTCAGGGTCTAACTAATGAATGTGTTTGAGTCCAAGTAGTGGGCTAGGAATGTGGATGATAGGTTTCTAGGAACCACCATGAGGATATTGTCGGCTTGTACATATGTATGTAAAAGCACGTACAAAGGAAATGCATAATAATATAATATCCACCAAAAATGGGTGCTTGAGGAAGGAACAAAGAGACCATGATACAACATGAGGGGAACATGAAGAAGAAAGGGGGTGGAAGGGTGATTTGACCTTGACATTTATCTTTTGGGAAGTGTTACCCTTTTTGTCAATGCTTTCTTAAAATCTCTCACATTAATCTTTGACTTGTGTGTGTGCTCAAGTAAAGTTGTCACATCCTTAGGAAGAGAGTAGATCTCATGAAAGAAAAGGCTTCTCCTTGCCATTCATGGGGATTATCATTCACGGAGGGATCATTCTTCCATTGTCTCCAATCAACATTCAATTGCCATGTTATGGCAATTTTTCTTTGCTTGATAATGGGATAAATCATCTGTGAAATCCATGGCTAGTATGCCTGCAAATGGTAAGAATTACATGGACTTGTGGCTAGTAAGAGTGTATAGAAGTTGGGGGGGATTTGCTGCTGAAAATGTGTGAGGAAATGGGATGATTTGGAGGGAAAACCATGGTTGGAATGCCCACAACAACTGAAGCAAACTCCACTGAACTTGCAACCTTGTTATTGCTGCTCATTCACCATTTGGAGCCAAGTGTTTTTCTTCCAGGGTATTCCTAAAAAGCAATCAGTGGTTTGAACTCTTTTGTCTGCACTGAAAAACATTGGAAGGGAAGAAGATCCTCGAGGGATCGTTGAGGAGATAAGTGTTCATATTCATCTCTGTGTGGAATGCTTTAGGTTTACATTCTTTTTGTACCTACGTTGCAAGAAACGTGCAGGGGAGGGATGTACCCTCTGCATTTCTGTATGGAAACATGGAAACACATGTGGTATGGCAATGAAATGTGTTTCCTATTGTATAAACACATCCCATGTGTAGGAAAGACATTTTATACGACTGGAAACACATTTATGGGCCATACCATAATCCATACGACATGTTTCAAAACTACTCAGTTTTTACTAGGATTAACATTGTTAGCCTCTTAACAATCATGAAGTCCTAGAACCACCTAATGTATTTCACATTTAAGGATATAGTTTTTATCCTAAGTGTGTTTCTAGATTCCTATTTTGTCTCCTCCTACCTTATTTATCTCCGGATGAGGTCTAGATGTTAGAGCAATTGAGGTGATTTCATGTATGTATTATATATCATAAGAGGTGGCAAGTTCAAATCCAGAGAGGTAGGGTATGTATACCTCCATAGACTTTACTAGTCAAAATACCTGGAAGTTTCGGCCACTTCTTGTGTCTCTTGTCTTGTCTAGTGTGTTCTATTTCTTCAATTGGTATCAAAGCATTTATTGGACCCAGGCTTGCTATTGTTTTGGATCAACGCCATGAATCTGAACTAAGATCTAAGCGACAGATCTGAACGCTATGAATATGGAGAAGAATATGTGGCAGTAAATGGCGGGGTTGGCAGCTCGCCAATTCTAGAAGAAGAGCTGGTTCGAAGAAGGGGGCAGCCTCAACCTGAGTGTAAGATGCATTACTATCCCTTACGAGATTGTTGCATTCAATGTTATTTTACCAGTACTATTTCCTTACGAGATTGTTGCATTTAAGGTTATTCTACTAGTACTGGTTTTTTTTTGGATGGTTCTAGTTCATAATATTGGCATTGACTGGGCAAGGGCTACGCCGAAATCCTCGTTAGCACATCACATGCTTCTCTGTCTTTATCTCTACCTTTCCCTTTCCAAATCTGTTTTGATTGCTAAACCCCTGTGCTTCAATTTATTTTTTATAATGGTATCGTGAAGAAGCTAGACGCTGCAAACAGAAGTCTGTCTAGTGTGAAGACACGAGTGTGATAAATTGTGAAGGACAGAGAAATGCAGAGAGAAAAGAATAGTATATTCAAATGTATGAAGAAGTACAGAACAGAACTGAAGAGATTCAGAAGTCCTACAAACAATAGGAAATAATAATAACGTAACCTAAGAGATTCAAGTCCTACAAACATGGGTACAATCGGAAGCTTATATATGCTCAAAGCAAGACAGAATAGAAAGTAATAACCGTCCTATACCGGCAAGCAGTACCTGGCCATAATCGCTGAGGGGGTACAATATATTTTAACACTCCCTCTAGACTCAACAGTTACAATCAACAAAGATCAATTATGCCTCTAAGTGTTGTCTCTGGAAGTCAATAACTGACTTTCCTAGTGGTTTGGTGAAAATATCAGCAAGTTCATCTCTAGAACCACAAAATTGTAGTGTATCGTCACCATTATTGACTAACTCAAGTATGAAATGAAAGAAAGTGTCAATGTGTTTACTCTTCTATGGAACACATGGTTCTGGATAATGCAATTGCTGATGTACTGTCATAGAAAATAGGAGTTGGACCCTTTTATGTATGTGACATATCATTCAATAATATTTCGTACCATAGCTGACATGAAGTCGGTAGCAGCCACATACCGCCTCGTAAGATATGGATACACTATCGCTTCTTCGATGCCTATGAAATCAGGTTCATGCCCAGATGAAAAACATATCCTGATGTGACTTTCCTGTCATCCAAGCACCAAATCACTTTTTGTGTAACCAGAGAGTTGATTAAATTCAGATGTAGTGTACCATAACCAAAATGTAGTGTTCCCGCCACATATCTCAAAATTCGCTTTGCCATTTTCCAATTAGAATCTTTTGGTGATTCCATAAATCTAGAAACAAGGTCGGCCGTGATAAGCATGATGTCCGCCTAGCTTTGGTCGTAAGATACAAATAAACTCATTTACCAAACTTTTGTATAAAGTGAACGGACTGGACTCATCATTCTTTGCTTCAACTTGTGCCTAGCAGTATGGGTGTTTCTCATTGATTAAGAAACCTTCCATAAAACTGCTTTGATGATGTTTGGTGCATACTTTTGCTGACAGATAAAATGCCTTTGGCTGATTGATGAACTTCAATGCCTAAAAAATATTTCATTATGCCAAGATCTGCCATCTCAAACTCGGGACATTGCATGGCATGTTTGAAATCGTTAATTTAGATTTGCGTAAATCATGTCATCAACATATAACATACAATTAGTATTTTACCATGTTGTTTTGTTTTGGTATAAAGTGTTGTTCATTTTGACTACAGCTACCTTTTGACGTAGGTGTCAATTCGTGCTTAGCAAGCTCTTGGAGCTTGCTTTTAAGCCATATAAGGCTTTCAACCGGATACACTTTTGGTCGGGTGCTCTGGACCCCAAATCCTAGTGTATAGATTCATAAAATTCTTCTTCTAAAAACCATTTAGGAATGCTGAATTGACATCCATATGGTAAACTTTAAATTTCTTATGACAAGAATAAGCAAAAAACATTATGATAGATTCTAATATTTCCACTGGTGCAAAAGTTTCACCATAATCAATACCGGTTGTTGTGAGAATCCTTGGGCAAAATAACAAAGTCTTGGCCTTGTGCTTCTTCAATCACTTTTCATTTAGTTTGGTTTTGTAAAACCACTTGACACCAAGAAATACTCTTTTGTGTCTTGGCAAAATCAAACAAGATCCCATGTCTTGTTCTCTTTCCTTAATGGAGTCAATTTCTTGTTCATTGCTTGAACCCAATTTGGCTCCTTGGCTGCTTCCTTAAAATATGTAGGTCGACATGACATTAAAGCAAAGAAATTCTATGCCGTTGAAAGTCATCCAACTGTTGATGGATTTCGCTTAAACTTCGAGTTCTCTGATTCAATGGTTCAGAGAATGATTCTCTAATAGAAGATGAGCTATCCTGTGAATTATCCTGTGTCTTGGACTTGCATTCTGAGGAATGAGTTGAGGTAATCGGTCGCTCAATGTTTTCAATCCTGGTAGCAAAGTATCTGACCGTCCACTTGTCGTGGTTTTCTCTCAAAACATCCCGTAATTGGTTTTCCAAAAATTGTACATCACCAAGAAATTCACTTTGGTGATGGACTAAAGCCTCAGAGCTTCAGGGAGGTTTCATCAGAAATGAAAAGCACATTTTTCACTGTTATCGCTTCTTCCTTAATTTAAGGTACGGTGCATATGCTATGCAATCCAAATGTCCTTAGATGAGCTACATGAGCTTTGTCCCACTCCAAGCTTGGGAACTTTCATCCAGGACTGGTGGTTGGTGATCTGTTTAAAAAGATAGACTGAGCATGCTACTTATTTAGCCCAAAAAGTATTTGATAAATGTTTTTCTTTAAGAAGTGTTCTCTTACCATATTCATGATGGTCTCCATTCTTTTTCAAATTTCACTCCATTCACCGTGGGAGTACCTTGTTGTTGCCTCAGATACTTTATGCCCGAGATTTGCGTAAATTCTGTAAACTCTAGAGTTGTATTCTCCTCCTCCATCTTACCTTAGTACTTTGAGAAATTTACCATCATTTTCAGATTCTTTAAATTCTTTGAATTTTGCAAATGTTTCTAATTTGTAACCAGAAAATATATCCGCATTTTCCCATTTAAATCACCACAAACGCGGAAAGTTAAAGCTACCACCTATTGATTCTGCTTGCATTGGTCCACATAGGTCGCTGTGGACAGTTCAAGATGTCAGTTTTGGCTTGATTGGAAGATCGTGGAAAACTAGTTTTGTGTTTTTCTGCATGCAAGATTCACATGGGGGGATTTGCTCTTTTAAAAATAGGTAGACCTTTGACCATGGAGTTTTTCCTAAGTAGACTTAGAATCTCAAATGGTAGATGTCCAAATATAGTATGCCAAACCATTAATGGCCCATGGTTGCTGATGCATTCTGTGTATAGGGTTGACTCAGATTTTCGTTTCTGAGGGTGAGGGGAAACATCCCATTTGGAGTCATAAGGATTTCAAAAATCAATTTTCTCGGGTGGGTTTTCTATTATAGATTTTACAAGATGCTCCCTCAAAAGTACCTTATAGCCTTTTTCAATGAGTCATTCCTACAATTTAACAAGTTAAGCGTTTAAGCCGAACATGATAGACATTAGATATGTCTCTCTTTACATTCTGCCTGGTAAGAATGTGAACAGCATCTCTCCTTGAACTTTGACTAAATGATCATTACCAAGAGTAATATCGAGGAAATTAAGAATCAATGCTTGAAAGTAAGTCTCTGTTTGTTAATTGCCATGTGATTGCCGCGTACCTAATCGCCCAAAGAACTGTAGATCTAGTTGTTGTTCTTGTGTAGCATGAGAGAACATACAAATTACCGGGAGCTGTTCCCCGCGGTGGATTTGTCAAGCATGTGAGTTCGGCCTCGAGCCGATATGTTCCGCTTCTTTCTCGTGATTCGTGATCAGAATGCCCATACCTTTGCAATAAAACATTGAATGTTGAATTTGACATTCGACCTTCTCCCTCCTTTGAGGTCGGAAATTCTCACATGGTGAATTCTGTTGTCGATTGCGGACTATGGAAGCTCTTTGAGTGGGATATTGTTGTTCATTTCCTCCACTAGTATGAGGGTTACTCGGTTGTTCCTCTTCTTCCTCTACTTCTTCCTCTTCCTTCCTTCCCTCAATGAGAATTGAGATTGGAAGGCATTTGAGATTGACTCCACTGCGAGATGGGGTCTGCTCCTCTCATGTGTCACCGTGAGAACCAATTAGTTCATCCTCATGAGAAGCTTGACAAATCCTTGGATTCCGGGATGGTCACAAATCATTTCAAATCGGTAAACTTCTGAGAATTTTCAACAATTCGTTGATCGCTGATGGTTTCACCAATGAGTTTGATCTAGTTCACGATGCCCATAAATCTGGTCATGAACTGATCCACAATTTTGGACTCACATCCCGAGTCTCAATTCAGTCCACAAGGACCTAGCTTTAACCGCTTTTACCCTCACATTTCCTTGAGTAAGACGCTTTGGAGGATGTCCCAACTGCTTGAAGTACCAGCGCCTGTGATTTCGAGAATATCGAATCATCCACTGAATCCGTAATTCGAGCCTTTGTCCCTCGAGTTGCTCCTCGAGTACCTCTCGTGATTTGTCATGGCAAGAGGGCGGCCGATCCGGTTCGCTAACATATCCAGATCCACTGGTTCTCAAAGACTTTGCGGTTGCAAGAACGATTCATTCAAGAGATCTCAGACCATAATTCTTTTCCTCTAAAGAATCTGACCGAATGGGCCGATTGCTGGGCCGACGCCGCATTTTAAAAAAATTGCAGGGAAAAGAGAGGGAAAAATTTGTTTTACCTCCAATCTTAAACGCCATTTGTCATGGCCGTATGGGAGCTTATTAGTTTGACTGGCCTTTGGCTCTTTGGGTGGTAATGTGACCACGCTGCTTGTTTGGCGCTACTGGATTTTCCCGCGGTTCTCTTTGTCGTGTAAAATGTCAAACGCTGTAAAATGGCCTTTGGACTTTTCAACGGTCCAGATCGTTCATTGATCGGACGGTCCAGATCGTATTGGTATTTCGCGAATCGGGATTTCGCCATTTTTGATGTCGAGGTTCTTTGCCTCCTCGCTTTCCCGAACTCCGATTTACCGACATGGCGTGCTTCGTTTCGGGACTTTTCCTGATTTCGTTGATTGCCGCCACGTATCCCAGCAGACAGATGGTCGTGATCTCTCCTCGCAATTTCACGATATGATGTGTTCCGGACTTCTCGTCTCTTGGATCCACGATTTGTCGAATCCCGAAATGTCGATGAACTCGCTTATCGAGACCTTTCCCGAAAGCCTCGGACCGCCACGCTGGGTCTCCGAATGATGGACGGGCTTAGATTTGCCTCGATTTCACCGAAAGAAACCCGACAATTGTTTCGTGTTTCGCGATTCTCAATCCCGGGATTGAGCGCTGGCTTTCCTCTTCGGACTTTTCCGGAAGTCAGCCGATTTGCTTCACGCGTCCGGTGATAGGATGGATCTGGCCCGATAAGGCTCCCTGATATCGCTGACGGCGTATGCTCCAAACCTCATTAACGTTGAAACCCAACGCCGATATCGGCCGACGGCAAGTTCTTGATGTCCCGCTTAATGCGTCTGTGGATATGGGACAAACAGGATCTTTATCGATTACAGATCACTTATTTCGCTGAAGTTGGCATGTCGTTGTTTTACCAACTTGAAACCCCTTAACTCCGGAATGCCGACGGCGCCGCTGATGTTCGCCACGCGGTTCCGACAAACGGACGGCCGAGATCAGATCGCTATATCGTATCGCGATTTCTCATGAGTTGTGAGGTCCGGCGAAATGGACTTAGGGAAACCCCTAACCCGAAAATGCCGATATGACGATGCGATGAGTCAGCCACACCGGCCCTCAAATGGACGATCAGATCGCTTTGGATTTCACATTTTTATGCATCGAAGTTTCGAGAGCAGACTCTTCGCCATTCAACTCGATTCCCATTTTATGTATTGAGAGATAGGATCTCACACGTCTCTCGACGACGGCCAAGGTGACGCCAAGATTTCTAAGTGAAAACCTCCTCATACCTTACTACCACTAATCGCCGCGGCAACTTCACATCTAACTACCGCTTCACCTTTGTTCAAGATCCGACGCACGAAACGCCAGCCTTTTCCGCTTCCTCGCCCCTTCTCGGTCAGTTTCCCCGCCTTTGGAACCGTCATAGACGTAATTTTCACGGCCAAGTATCGTTTCTATACCGAGATGCGCTTCTATCCCAATTTAATCTAATTTTCCTCGAAGAGATTCGCGGAATCTTCAAAGACGGAAAGAATTTCAATGTAATTCTTCATTCGGTAGTTTCCAATCTTTAATGATGTGAGGGAAATTTTCGAAGTTCTTTAAAGTTTCGCTTCCTCCCAGCCAATAATCTGACGCATTCTTGAAAAGATTACTAGAATCTTTGGGATTTCTTCTTCCGCTGCTTCGCCTGTGATCTTTCGAAGGCCAGACGCTGCTTCCTCCGGCAAGTTTGTTACCCTGCTGGATCTTTAAAGAGAGTATTACCGCCGCCTCCAAGCCTGCAACCGGTCGGTGGCTCTCAAGATGCGTGCGCTCTACCGTGAGGGATCGAAGTTGTTCTCCGACAGGTGAAGAGGCTTATCACCGTAGCTCCATACCATGATAAATTGTGAAGGGACAGAGAAATGCGTAGAGAAAAGAATAGTATATTCAAACAAGCGAAGAAGTACGTATCAGACTGAAGAGATTCAGAAGTCTTACAAACAATAGGAAATAGCTGAGCTTATATATACCAAAAGTAAGACAGAAATAGAAAGTACAACTCGTCACAAGATAATGGCGCGGTAACGGTCATACTGTTGAGGGTACAATATATTTAACAGAGTGGAATAGCCCGTCAGCCCTGTCAGTGTGTGCAACTCGTCATTCCAGCGATTGCGTAGATTCTTCTACTCGATTATTCTCATAACTATTATGTGAGGATTCAATACACACAGAGCCGCGTACGAAGTATAGCGCTTCTATCCATCTTCAGGTCAGGACCCTGCTGTAATAAAAAGGAAGAACGCCAAATATTGTGACTTCACTCTCTATCAAATTGGGCTCGGATCAAGTTTTTAGCTAAATTGCCTGATTATATTTCATCCTCTTCCAGCTGCAAGATCGCCCATCATTTCTCCAGCTGTAACGTCTTGATCCACACGCCCACATCTAGAAATCCGCCCGCACAGGAACTCTCCACAGAGATTGATCCACACCTGTTTGCGTCTGATCCACGATCTGACCCCATCTTTTCTTCGCCTGGGTTATTGCGCGCAGGGTTGCTTGTGTGTGTAACCAAGGTCCGTCAACTCAGCAGAGTCAGGATTCCGGATGCTGCGCTACTGTTTTGTTCGTGGAGATGAAAATGTGAATGCCAAGATAAAAATGTGAATTTTGTCAGCTGCATGGAATCAAAACAAAGAGGACCTGCAAATTAAAAAAAAAAGAGGAGGATTCCTCTCCTTCCAAAACCCCTTTAGATTTATACCAGCCATCTTTGAAGTTAGTAGCTGACAGAATGCTTTCTGATTAAGCATAGTAGTTGAACTTTTAACAACCTTTGTAAGAGTCATCTACAACAAGAGAAATTTAAAAGGCTCTAATTTCTTTTAGCATGGTGATATTTTGCAAACATATGAGTTGATATGTTGCAAAAATTGATATGAGTTGATATGAAGTTATTCATATGTTGCAAAAATTGATATGAGTTGATATGAAGTTATTTAAGGGTATGGATAGCATAAATATATATTTTTTGTCAAAGGATGATTACTTCCTTTGAAAATAAATTTTGTAAAAGGGGTTGAAGGGTTGTTATTGATCTTAAAAAAAAAAAAGTCTAGTTGTAGAGTTTTTGTACCATACTTCATAATTGAAATATTTATTTTGTGGTGATTGTGTCCTGGATCTATTCTAAAATTGAATAAGGAGGTCTTAGGTACACTTGGTGTTTGTGTGTGATAGTGCATGATTTTTTGGATTCTTGATGCCGCTTATTTCCATGTCTAGTTTTGATACTACTCTTGTAATTTACCGTACAACTATACACACATGGGATTCACGACAAGTTAAGATAATGTAAGCACACAATTAATGTCAATGGAGCACAAGTAATCAAGAAGCAACGAAGATACCAAATTGACAATAACATAAACAATGGACATATCAAGCTCATCATAAGGACTCAAAGCATCGACAATGAATTAAAGTTTTAAGATCAATTCAACTTTGGAATAAGAAAGACTTACAAATAGTCTTTTTGTAAGCAGGTTAAATTGTAATTTTTTGGTGCATTCTCGGTTGAAGCTGACACCCTCTATTTTTTTAGTCCAAATTCCAATTGTTGTCCCTGTCAATCAATTATCGTAAAATCACAAGTTTGGGTGCATTTTCGGTAGTAACCGACACCTTAAACTTGTCGGAAACAACAATCAAGCCAACGTGAGAAACAAGTTCAAGCGAGCGTGAGTGTTAGTACACAAAATAATTCAAGCAAGCCTTAAATTCAAGCGAGCGTGAAGTGCAAGTGAGCGAGTTCAAAATGGAGTGAAGTATTGAATTATTAGACTTACTTAACACTTTAATAATCATTGCTGAAAACAACACATTTATATTAAACTAAACAACTCTTCAACATGTTCTAACATGTTTGCAAGTGATGCAAGCCAAAGTAGAACTACTTCAAACTCAAACTCAACTTCTTCAAGATGAACTTCAACAAAATAATTTTCATTGTTCCAAACTAGTTCTTGTTCATAACAACCCTCTTTTCGATGACGACGACAACGACGACGACGACGATTTTAATCAACATTTAGTGTAGGAACAACTCAACAAGACAACTCCAGATGTTGATGATGATGAAGTTGTCTAAGTTCAACTTTCTCTTTCCAAACCAATCATCAGGCCTTGGGACGAAATCAGGAACAACAAGAATAGAACAGGGCTTGGATATGACAGGGAAGTTACCTTTCATATTCTTGATTATTCAAAACGAATAATCAAGAACACCAAGCCTTTATGTACCCCAATGTTGGTGGCATTCATTTTTGAACTCCTCTATCATGACCTTAGCAAAAATGTACCCTTCACTCAAGCCAAAATCATTAATTAGGCATGTTAATATTTTTATACCAAAATTTAAGGCTTGGATTACTCAGTTTCATCAAAATTGAATGGTGTTGACTGATGTCCCCAGAGGATTGAGGTAGATACAAAGGATAGATGAGGACACAAAGGGTGATACTAATGATGACGATCCCAACATAAGCAATGGTGTAACATTACTTGTC
>SNQJ01S0042328.1:44698-68662 GCA_010110895.2 Picea sitchensis | reverse complement strand
TAACCGACCTTTTGGTGTTCTCTTAGCGGTTGTGCTAGTAATATCTCAACCCATTTTCATCGTCACTGTTGGTATTGTCCGGCACGTATCGATCCATGTCCCGCAAGTATGTTCTCACTGTATAATACTCGTACTTGTAATCATCCAGACTGACCTTCAAAACATGTTTTACAGGAGACCCAATAGCGGACGTGTCTAGCCCTTCGTTCCCAGAAGAGGAATCGAGTAAAAGTCAGGACATTCCCACATTTCGGTCAATTTCGACGAATGTAGAGGATGCTTGGCCTTCACCCAGTGGATGAAATCCTTGCTTCTGTATAACAAAGCTACCTCTCTATGATTCCTCTTATTTCCAACTAGAATCCTCCATTTTTCGTCCAGGCCAAGCCATCCGGTGGTGGGATCCCTAAATTCGCTCCCATTAATTCCAAATTCTGGAATCAAAAGAGGATTCTGAGGGATCTTTACCGAATCCCTCAAAAGAGGATTAGAGACATTCTTAGGAACTACCATGCTCTGCAGCTGTTGGGATGAATTGGCCCATCCTGTGTAGAGAATCACAGGCTTGTGTCCAGGAAGTAATGTTGTCGAACCAGACCAGCAACTATTTATATCATACCATTCACTAGGAACAATCGCAGGATCCAGTGAATGCCAGTTAATGAGATCTTTAGAAACAACATGCCCTCAAACAATATTTCCCCACACCGCTCCTTGAGGATTATACTGGTAGAAGAGATAGTAGAATCCCTTGTAGAACATGGGCGCTGCAAAATGAACCCAATCCAAATTCATCACAGAGAATATTAAATCTGTGCAGAAATTTGTGCTTAACATTTAGTTTTTGCAGATATCTGTGCAGTTGTCAGTATGTTTGGAATGAGTTGTGGGCAAACATATATGTGCAACTAAAGAGCATAGATTGTATGGAACAATTCACCAATCACTGAATACTAAATTTCAGTGGGTGGTTTGAGTTAGAAGAGATGCATGAGTATGGAAACATTGGTATCGTTGGAGTTGTTGACGGCAAAGATACGTGAAGGCTGGTGCAGTGGATTAGCGAGCTCTTTGAATTAGAAGAGCTCTGAGCTAATAATATATTAGCTAGTGCTTTGAAATACTCACAACAAAGTGGTAGCAAAATGCTTGCCATGAATTTGGAAGAGCACAAGAATCCATTGTATGGAGACTATTATTGTAAGTAGAGACTTCATGGGTTATCATTAGCCTTCTCTATGATGTTGCTTAACAAAGTGGTAGCAAAATACTTCATGGGTATACGTTGTTATCATTAGCCTTCTCTATGATGTTGCTTAACCAGATGTTTCAACCGGCCATGCCCATGTCTGCATTTGTTCCTAGTACGTTGTTCTATCTTCCTATGAGTATATTTTTTTTTATGATAAGACTTGGGGCAGTATGCCTATGTTAAAAAGGCGGTGAGGCCATCAGGGAAGAAGGCGGTGAGGTCGTCCAAGACAAGAGCTATCCAACGAGCCACTATTTGTCAAGCCATGATTGTTTGTCAGAGCCACTATTTGTAGCCATGATTCTTAGGGATTATTCCAAGAAGATAGAAATAAAACATAGGAACAACCAAAATATCATTGTATGTGAGGTTGCCTAAAATTTAGGCTAAAATTTATAATAGGCATAAAAACTTATGCTATCTAAAATGAGCTCGGCAATAAGAGTCCAATCTTATTAATCTTATTAGCCAATAGTATCTTCAATAAAATCAATTTAAATAATATAAAAAAATAACCAATTTTTTTTTTTTTTTCCTATGTAGAAGTTTGGAAAACAAAAAATATTTAAAGTCAAACCTAAACTAATTGACAGTCAAAACCATATTGAATGCTAGAGTCTTGCCTTCTAGTGGGACTAACAAGCGCCCCCCTCACCTTATCATGGACTTTGGATAAGGGGCGAGCCCCTTTTAAAATATAATGTAAATCTCCATTTTGTCACTTAATACAGCTTGAGTGGGCCTAATGGTTAAGAACATGTGTTTCCTCTTAAGAGGTCACAGGTTCAAATCCAGAGGGGGGTAGGGTATGTATACCTTCGTAGACTTTACCAGTCAAATATAACTCTTAATCACCTTTTTAAACCTTCTCCCTTTTTAAACCTTTCAACAATTGATTTTTGCTTATAACCCAACATTTTTCCAAAACTTCAACATGGCATATCAAGTATACATGATAACGATCAATCTAAGCCCTTGTTGATTTTTTTTTCCTAGGACCCCGTGTATTGGAATCTGTGAATTGCCTCGAGAATTATGAGACGTTGTGAATTGTGAGACTTCCCTATTGAGAACTGTAAAGGCCAAGAAGACGCACATAGACTCTAGACACATGACCATATGGGAACAGATATAGGTGTGCAAGACCATGGGTCGGACTAGTTGTACATAGTGTGATAACCCCTACAAAGAACTTGGCTCTGTAAACCATGTGTCTTACATGGAAAATTTTAGGGGCAAAATTTCTCCCATGGGAAAAATTAGGGGGTTTGGAATTTTGGTTGGGCAAATTATTTACATAGAGGGGTTTTCCTATATATAGGCCCAAATTAATTTTCAAAAAAATATATATAAAACCCTTAGCCCACTAATATTTGTGAGGTAAGAGAATGGAAATCCATTTTTGCCCCTTAAAATTCAAACCAGATCCTCCCATTCGCCCCGAATTTCTAGTATTGGCAATGCTTCAAAGGTACTTCTTCCCAATTCACGGGTAATAGAAATGATTCAGAGGTATTTCATCCTAATTTTATGGTATTGGCAATTATTCAAAGTTATTTCTCCATGGGCACCCTCAAATTAAGAGTGGAGAGGCCCTATAGCTGTCTTACCTTACCTACATTGAAGGTCCAGTGGAAGGAGTGAAGAGTGGGGACAAATCCACTATCATAATGTATGGAGAAACAGAGTCTAGTAAGAGTTATACCATGTTTACATCAAATTTTCTATTGCAAGTGGTTCCCTCTATGGTCAATAAATTAGTTAATCATCATAATTTTTGCAACATGTGGGGGTGTGGGCAACCTATCAACTTTGTCTGTGTGGAAAGTAGCAAAGACCCGTCTAAACTTGGTTATGGTAATCTCGAAGATGCACATCTATGGTTCTACACAAATGCCTAACATGTCAAATATTGGAACTCATATCAGAACTGGGTTTAGAGGGGTTTGTGCTAATGTTTTTATTTGATGGACAATATCAGACCTGGGTTTAGAGGGGTTTGTGTTAATGTTTTTATTTGATGGACAATCTTGATTGGTTAAGGTTTATATGTTAGTTGCAGTGATACCCTCATAAGTTAGTGGTATCTACAAATCCATAATCTTTCTTTTATTACTTGTTTTGCACAACAAAGTTCTCTTTATTAGACCCAACTTTAGATGGTTCTGTGTTAGTGTTTTGATTCAATGAGAAATCTGATTGGTTAAGCAAATGTCAGTTTAGAGGGGTCTGTGCTAGTGTTTTAATTCAATGGATAACCTTCATGGGAAAAATTTTATGTCAATTGCAGT
The DNA here is from genome assembly GCA_010110895.2 of Picea sitchensis. Lineage (NCBI taxonomy): Eukaryota > Viridiplantae > Streptophyta > Pinopsida > Pinales > Pinaceae > Picea > Picea sitchensis. The sequence continues at coordinate 65,119 of SNQJ01S0042328.1, read as the reverse complement.
GACACGCACATTAATGAGTGGTATATACAAATCTGAAATCAAATTTCTATTACTTACTTTACACAACAGAGTGGTCTATAAGAAATTTGATTGGTTAAGAAGACATCAGTTTAGAGGGGTCTATGCTAGTGTTTTAATTCAATGGACCACCTTCATGGGAAAATTTTTATATGTTAGTTGCAGTGACACCCACATCAGTGAGTGGTATCTACAAATCTGTAATCAATTTTCTATTACTTTCTCTGAACAACAGAGTGGTCTATATCAAACCTTGGTTTAGATGTGTCTGTGCTAGTATTTTGATTCAATGGGAAATATTGATTGGTGAAGCTTTATATTTTAGTTGCAGTGACACCCACATGAGTGAGTGGTATCTACCAATTTTTAATCATTTTTTTGTTATTTGATTTACACAACAAAGTGGTCTACATTCTAGATAATACCTTGGATGATACATTATATTATAATACTATTGTGAGAGGTGAGCTAGGTTGGTGACAGTGGGGAACTGTTGCAGCCCCCACCTAGGTTTGATTCCTCAAAAGGCAGAGGATGCCCCCACCTAGGTTTGATTCCTCAAAAAGTAGAGGATTTTCCACTCGAGGGCTAGTGTGCTTTGTAAGTGGCAAAGCTTTAGTTGTTAAGTTGGGATTAGCCTCATGTCTACAAGTGTCAAATGATGTCTCACTTTTTGATACATAGTGGATGTTTGAAAATTAAGATTCTAAGAACATATTTTCAAGAGTTTATGTTATATCAGAATACTTCAGGACACTAGATTAAAATGGTAGCAAAGTTTCTTAGGCTACCACATATATGTTTGATAGTACCATCATGGGGAATCTAGACCTCACTCATATAGGGAGATATGATTACTAGGGTTTCCTATACATTTAGCATGGAGATTTTAGGCTTCATGAAGTAATTAGCCAGTCTTGTATTTTTCTTTCACACGAGATTTCTAATGTGACTTGTCCTATCTTCCTTTTTTTCCCATAAGGATTCTTGAATTGTTTACCAAACTATTCAAGAGTAATCCATGTTGTCTCGAAAAAAAATGTTTCAATGCATTGAGTGATTTTGTTAGAAGTAAGAATTTGACCTAGATAATGGTTTCAATATAGTTAATTGTGTGAGTTTCCAAACACATATACCCTATTCCCARAATTGCATGGTGASTTTATYGGGATCAATCTAGTATCACTTTGAAGGAATCTTCATGGAAAATCCTTATATCAAACTCTCTTGCTATATAACTACTTATGAAAATAGAATGCATATCCTATTTTGCAACCTTTATGCYAAGAATTCAATCTAAGGGTTACCTATAAATTTGTATATTCTAGTGGTTTMTGGTATAAGCAACATCTTTGATCAACATCCCARCAGGTGAAAAAGAGGCTCTTTGTTCTTATCCATGTCTTCATTATAGGAAAAATCGTTTGGAATAAACRAAACATAAACTTGGAAGATATATATGAAAGCATCTAGTGGGAATTTTGTTACATACTTTTTTTCTCACTGATACATGCATAAGACGACATGACATGTTGGAAAGAAGTTGGAAAGAAGAAAAAGAATCGGTGTCAGAACCTAGAAACACCTTCGAAGTTGAAACATTTTCTTGATATAGATTAAAAACCATATCGTGTGATTTGGGAAAACTCTCAGGGTTACAAACAAGCTACAAGATCTGCAATGAGAAATTTAAATTATGATTTGCTTGTGAATTCTAATATTTATAGAATATTAGAAATCATGCTAGAGAAGCAGATGAATTCTTTCCAATTAGAATGAACAAAAGAAGTGTAGCATCCTCGGATGCCTACCTTGGGCATCAGGCACTTCCAGAAAGATTTATGTACTTCATTCACCATCTATGAGGCTCAATCCAACCTCTAACAACAATATAATACATAATTCATATGAAAATATATAATAGTAGTGGATTTAATGTTTCGTATGCATAGTCCATTCATTACCCAATTAACTCACGGTACAAACCTAACTTGCACGATACAGGGAAACATGTACGAGATTTTGAAACAGAAGCGTGCTTGAAATGTGACCCCTCACAAATTTTGTAATGGGGATATATATATAAAGAGAGAGAGAGAGAGAGAGAGAGTAGTATCAAAAAATGAGCAAGAACATTTAAATGACAAAATAAATGACAAGTAATGTTACACCATTGGTTATGTTGGGATCGTCATCATTAGTATCACCCTTTGTGTCCTCATCTATCCTTTGTATCTACCTCAATCCTCTGGGGACATCAGTCAACACCATCCAATTTTGATGAAACTGAGTAATCCAAGCCTTAAATTTTGGTATAAAAATATTAACATGCCTAATTAATGATTTTGGCTTGAGTGAAGGGTACATTTTTGCTAAGGTTGTGATAGAGGAGTTCAAAAATGAATGCCACCAACATTGGGGTACATAAAGGCTTGGTGTTCTTGATTAAATGTTAATATCATACCCTTATACATGATAGAATCCAATGAAAATGTTGCAATCCTACCAATCCCAAAATCCTGAATATTGTTAAGTATGTTGAATTTTGAATGGGATATGAAATGCTAGTTTCTCCATATGAAGTCCAATGAGGTTGGAACCACTCTCAAACATTCTAAAACAATTAATGGCAATGTTAAACATTTAAGTAAAATGGTAGAAAAGGAAATGTCTGAAAAAATAGAACACACAAGATCATAAGAAGAACACACAAGACAAGACAAAAGACACAAAAAGTTGCGGAAAAGGCCTCAAGACATAATCTCACACATTGTATTCATTGTAATGATACAATATATAATACATACATGAAACACCTTAATTTCTCTCACATTGACACCTCATCGGGAGATAAGATAGGATGAGGAAAAATAGGAATCTAGAAACACAATTAGGATTAAAACTGTATCCTTAAATGTGAAATACATTAGGTGGTTCTAGGACTTCATGATTGTATACAAGAGGATAACATTCCCCCCCTCAATCATAAGTCTGAACAATAATACCAACAAAACAACATAAACCGGTATCATCTCCGAGTCTTCATATTGAAACTCCTGCACTAAGCCTCAATGAAGAACTGCCTGAAAAACCACCAAATATGGATGTTGAAAACTCTAGAAATCTCACTGTGTAATAATGAGCCAGAATTCTTGTAATTGTTCACTGATGTGAACTCCAATATGATGAGAGCGAACCAAGAGAAGTGAATCAGTTGCAACTCTGGCACATCCCTGAAAATTGCCTAACAACTCAATCAAATGCCAAGCTACAATGCAGAAGGATATGGTTGTCCTTTGCTAGGTCGAATGACCATCCAAGTGAACAAAATGTCCACATCATTACTCTCAAAATCAACATCCTTGTGTATGATTCAATTGCAATTCATTGAACCATAATGTCGCCAAAGTCTGCCATCTACAGACTCCAATTGCCCATCTAGAAAATTTGATTTTGTTGTTGTTGAAACTTTCGGTTTGACAACCATCTACAATTCCATCATCAATTCCCCCCTTTGTCAGCTGAAAGGAGAGACCACAAGTGCTTTCACAAACCATCTTCACTTGAATTTTGAACTCGCCCCCTTAAAGTGCATGAGAGTTTTTTTCTACTGCCATACATGTCTTTACTCGAGTTTGAATTATTTAGTAAGATTGTAATAATCACTTGGTTGTTGATGACCACTGACAAGGATCGATCCACTCATAGTGAATCTTCAATCTTGCAGGTTTGCTCCCATTGGAACATTTATCTGATGCATGATTCTTCTTGCCACAATTCTAACAAGGATGGAGATCATAACATTGATTCTACATGTGACCAACTCGATTGCAATGTTGGCATTTCACATTCTGATGTTGAACTTGAACAGGTGAAGTTGAAACTTCTTGAAGGAATCTTGCGCAAATGAAGTGGATTCATTTTGAATAATAAAAAATATGAAAGGTAACTTCCTTGTCATATCCAAGTCATGTTTTGTGCTTATTGTTTATTATTTCTTCCCAAGGTCTAATGATGGGCTTGGAAAGAGCATGTTGAACCTATTGCTTTGATATCTGTGAAGGTTGATTTACTGCATGCAGCTGCATCATTGAAATTTTTTCTTCACTGAACTCAAAAGAAAACTCTTGAAATGTAGGTTCATGAATATCTTCATCTTCATATGCATTTGTCTCTAAATATGGCTCACCTGAGTTGTTCATGTGTTGTTTGTTGATTGGGATGATCATAATCATAGAGAGGGTTGTTCTAAACAAAAACTAGTTCAGAACACTTCATCGGATGTTGATTTTTGAGATCTATCAACTCATCATTCAATAGTTGGGATTGTGCTTGAAGAAGTCTAACTTTAGTTTGCATCACTTGCAAACAAATTAGAACATGTTGACAAGTTTTTTTTGTGAAGTATGGTTGTATTGTCTTCAACGGTGATTATTAGAGTATTCAATAACTCTAATAATTCTATATTTTGCTCCATCTGAACTTGTTCATTTTCACTTTACGTTCACTTGCACTTCACACTCGCTTGAACTTTCTCGTTTAAATTTTATCACTTAAAATTTTCATGCTCACTTGAATTTGTTTCAGCGACTTGTGAATTTTGAGTTGATGACAATGACCTCCTTATTCTATTTCAGGTAGGTCCTTCTACAACAAGTTGTCAATTGAATGACAAATTCAAGAAACATCTTATCTAACTTCGTAAAACACTTAACCTTATCAATTTTGACTCATACATACAATCAACTCAAATAAGTCGTGGGTGTCGATTTCAACCGAGAATGCACGCAAAAATTACAATTCAACTCAACTTGATTTTGATTTGAGTACACTTAAAAAAAAAACTATTTGCAAGTTTACAATGAATATTGATTTCAAAGTTGAAATGATCTTCAAATTTAAATGTTTGTCAATGCTTTGAGTCCTTGAATATTAGCTTGAAGTGTCCATTGCTTCAATGATATGAATGTGAATTGTTGTTGAATGTTGATGTGAACAACAACTTGAACGTGCACTATGGGTGGGTTGATTGCAGATTGCATTAATTTGTGCTTGAATTATAATCGTGTTTATGTCAAAATTAGACATCAACAACATGAAGAATCCGAAAAAGCATGCACCATCACAAACATACTCAGAGTGTACCTAAAATTCCCTTATTCAATTTCGGGTGACTCTAGGACACAACACCACCAAAAAGATGATCATTTTATTGAAAATGAGTTACATGAAATATACAACCAAGTTTATTCTTTGAGTATGACACTTATAACCCCTTTTACAAAGTTCAGCTTTCATCGAACCTTTTCTCTTTCTTTAAAAACAAAAATCTTTTTAACTATAAAGCACATGATAATCACCTTTACAATTTTGTTTTTACTCTACCTTGTAGAGTTAACATGGAGCAAAACCAATCACTTTGGTTTTGAGTACTGCCCTTTTAATTTCAAAACGAAAATTTGATAAGCATGGCCGGGCTTTCTCCACCATTCACACACAATCCCCCTTTAAAATATCACTGCCCCTTAAAAAAACAATCTTAAGAACCTTTTTTTTAATGTTTTTCTTTAATAAAAAAGAGTTTTTTCTATGTGACTAGGCAACTAAGGGGTTATCTAAATAGTGCTAATCCATCCCATCCAAATTTAAAATTAAACAAGGATTGTTGCAAAGCAAATTAGTCCCTGCATATTAAGGGACCACTGCAATGAGCCTTGTATGACTGGTTATTGCTAATATTTATTAAAATGGCAATTTAACGTTCTAAGATATTTCCAGAAACTCTCATAACGAGAAAACTAGAAAGATCTTATTTCCATTTTCAACGGTAGTTGCTGATCTTATTTCTTTGCTGGAGTTTGAAATTGTCTAGAAAGAACAATATTCGGTGCATGGCTGGTTATGAGTATCTGAATATTTCGCATGTGCATAATGTGCGCTGAACCAGAACCAGGGAATAGTGAAGAAAATATTTATCTTCCGATGAGGAATCCTTGTACAGAAATAGTTCTTCCATTCGTACTACCTTCATCATGTGTGTCGTGAAGGCAGAGCATAGAAATGGGTTGTTGGCGATCGAGATTTACATGGAAAATCATCTACTAGAGATGGCTATTTTCGAACTACTGAGATACCTTTCATCCCTGCAGACCATACTAGATTAATTTAAAGTCCAAAAGTCGCAAAAATTCCAAGAAGCCTAAGCACCCAATCTCTCCGGGCAGGAAGCTCGCAAGTTTTCTGAATTCTCTGTTCCTAGCTGACGGTGGGAAGAAGCCAAAGCTTTCGTCATCTTCTTCTGTAAGTGACTCCAATTCATATTTTTCTTCTGAGATAGAGCCCACCTCCACTTATGCATCTTCTTCTTCAGTCCAATCCAGGTCATGTTTGACTAATTCATCCAGATGGTCGAAGAACAGGAATGGAGTAGGAAGGTCTGTAATTTTCTACCCAACAACTGTACTTCTGAATGACGAATCGCGCCCTTGTGGGGATAAGTGTCTCCAAAGAATGGAAAATCCAGGTCCTAGTCCAAATCCCCCTTATTATGCACATACTCATCCATCTACAGATGCCTACAAGCTTCCAATGGTTAGCAAAGAATTGAAACTTCGTATTCGTGAGGAGGACAGCCATTCAGCAGTAGCTAAGAACATGATTGGCAAGTATCAGAAAGCACACATCATTGTGGATGCTGTGGTAATTAGGGTACCTCCTCACAACTTTTAGTGGCACTTAACTATTGAGATTTCAAGTTCTGATTTGTTTGAGCTGGAGAATTTGGCCGAAATCGACATGAATGTGTACCAAAGAGAGCTTCCTGTATATGAGACTACTCATTTAGAGACAAATAGAGCCATTGCAAAGGGGTTAATTGTTTGATAATCTACATTCTGTAATCCCTAATACAGTGATGTTCACGTATTTCGTTGCAAGTTATATGATCATTTTTAAACTGTATGCATAGACAAATATGCATAAACTGTTATGCGTAGTGAATAGAGGTTCTCAGTGACAGCCATGGATCGTCTACTCCGCTTCACTGATTAAAGATGGAAATAACTAGCACAGCAGCAAAATAGCTGCGAAAGGTTGAAAAGATGAAATGAATCTTTAAAAGAATATATTAAATTTTATTATCTATTAACAAATAAACTGTTGGGTTTCATTTATCTGGTGACTACTAAGAATATTCCAGCCATATTTAAATGTAAAAAAGTAAACACATAAACTCATGTCTTTATAATAGCTAGGAAGTTAATGATTAAAATCACAGTCNCCAGCCATATTTAATCATGTCCATAGAAAACTTATTAAGCTAAACTCATGTCTTTATAATAGCTAGGAAGTTAATGATTAAAATCACAGCCATTTATTTTGTGTGACTACTAAGAATATTCCAGCCATATTTAATCATGTCCATAGAAAACTTATTAAGCACTAAACCCCTATTAAATCTGCCCATTGTCAATAGGTGTACACCTTTCGGCGTAATCAATATATTTTTGTTGTTCAGTGGCTTATATTTAGTCATCTTAGCTGATGGAACTTGTGTTATGGAACTTGTGTTATGGGTACTGTTAGTGTAAGATATTCATAGTGAAATTTAGTGTCTATTAATGTGAAATTGTGCTTAGAAAAATTTAGTGATAAAAGATAATCTCATGTGCCATTTTAAATGCATTGTTCTATTTGTAAATCCACTCTGATACGAGCCATTAACACGAATGGCTCATCATCGAAGGGGAATGTAACTCAGTGGGTTGAGGCAGGTCCTGGGATCATCGGCCAGTTCTAAACATTCCTAATACTTGAACCCAATCTAATACCCTGTAAATTCAATGTTGAGATCAGGAACAAAGAACATGGACATCTTTTCCCAATAATCTACCCTGCCTTTCATTCATGGAAAGGTGTAGAGCATTATCTACCCACCTATGCAAATTACTCTGACTCATATGTGTTAGCATAACCAGCCATACTCACACAACCAAGTGTAAAACAATTAGCTAAGTTGATAGAGCAGTCCCAGACCCACTTAATTCAATAGCCCTCAACATATAGAATTGAATGGTAGTTCCTTAAATTTGCGAAGTCCTGAAGTAATAATATTATTGAATTACCTATATAATTTAAGAGCACCATTATCCATGATAATTGTTTGAACTCGTTATTCCCTCGTAACATAGAAGCCACAAACTTGAGAGGAGGCGGATCTATCAACACACATCGTATGCCTACTTCAATACATGCTCGACCCCTGACAATTGAGATTAGCCATTAACATTGAAATTGACATAGATTGTTTGGTGTATAGCAGATAGCGGCTAAGATGGTTTTGTGCTAATCCTATAGCTTAGTTTGGAGCATATTGTTAACAGTGATATACGATGTAATCAAAGTCACTATGTTAAGTGGGTTATAAAATCTAATCAAACGCATGTAATCACAGTCACTCTGTTAAGAAGGTTACAAAATCGAATCAAACGCTCTATGTGAAACGAAAGATTCACTAACTAATCTCAACAACCTCAACAAGTAGATACAGATCCATTCGATGTAGAATATAGTGTGAAGGTTTCCCCACTCCTAGAGAGCCCCGATTTTAACTTGCATTATACTTAATCCTTTGAAATCAGTGACCTATTTTTTTCCCTTTTCAACAAGGTTATAATAAAATCTAGAAAGTAAAATGTTTTTATGTACTTGTAGTGGACTTGTCGTTCAACTTCCAACCAACGTTAACTCCGTGTCCATGTGTTTTTGTCCACTCATGTAAGTTGGAGACGTGATTGCTTCCTGTCAAGATATAACTCATGTAAATTCATTCCCATGCCATCTCATTGTTAGAGGGGATCGAATCCTGGTCTCTCAGGTCTGCATAATTTTTCAGTTAAACCGCTTAAGTAAACGTTGATCATCAAGATTTATACATGCTTGATCAAGTAAACGTTGGTCATCAAGATTTATATGGAAGCGAGAGTATAGAGATATTGATTGTTCGCTATGAAGTATTTTTTGAATTGAGTGGGTGCTTGCAGGGTCTACTTCTAGGTTTATTGTTGTAGCAACGGTAAGGATGTTTGCCCTCTGATTTCTTTATTCTCAACTCAAGTTCCGTCCATTATTGATTGATATTTGAACAAGTATTTCCATGGACTCCGGCAAGCGATCGAAACGATTATTCGAGTTGGAGTCATGTGCTTCCGCTCAACATGAGGCTTCACAAAATGAAACAGTTCGAGTAGAGGACAAACGCCAGCGCACAACAATAGAGAACAGTGGAGACGATTTTGAGGAATTTGTTGTTTTTATGAAAACCAGGCACATGAACCTCGGTATTTCTGAGGACAAAGTTATCAAAACTAAATTTCCCTGCATACCCTCATTCGAGTGGGAAGACTTTTTGGCATCTGCAGCTGATACTGTGTCTGCACAAAGGGATATATGTAGTCCTTCTGTGGAGGATAATCCGAGCAGTTCTGAGGAAAAGAGAAAGCAAAGCGATCAACCAGATAGTCTGTAATAACCCTGCTTAAATAGGTGTATATGATAATTAATTATAATTAATTTAATAATATAACTGTCCTAAAAGATTAGCTAAACCATAATTATTTCTTAAAATAACATTAACTAATTAATTATTATTAATTAGTTATTCATGATTGTCAATGATTAATTTAAGTATTAATTAACTCATTAATTAATAAGGTAAAGAAATAAAAGGAGGATAATAACCTATATTGTTAAATTAAGTTACGTATCCAACAAGGGATAACATATTAACTACATGAGGATAAAATAATAAAGGAGGGATAAGGGGCATTAACGACGGGAGGATAAGAAGGTAATAAATGGGTTAGGTAGGGAGTAAATGAGGGGAAAGTCGGTGAAGGAGGAATATGGAGGGGAAGGAGGTGGATGGGAGGTCATTCTACGGGAGGTGGGGGATGGATTTTGGGAGCTCTGGGATTTGCAGAGAGAAGTGAAATTTTGGAGTGGGATTGTATCAGTGCACCGGGGTTGCTGGAGGTTTTGGGCACGGGGGCCAGGATATCCATATGATATCCTGGAGCTAGGAAGTTACCTAGTTGGCAGGGAGGNAAATTGCTCCCTAGTTAACCTACTTACTCCATTTGAATGGGCCTAGCCCACGCCCTCTGCAAGCTTCTCTCCCTTCATAATTCACAACTAATCACAATCTGAACCTTGTACAACCCCGGCAAACGCGCTTTCATCCTCGTGGTACCCAGCAACACGTCGCAATGTGATTGTTCAGTACCAGTAGGTAGCATAAAACCAAGAGAGAAAACATCCAAAATGTAGGGTTTGACCAGGTTTTTAAGAATTACCTATGTGCGGTTACTAATGGTCGAGAGTTGTGCCATGAGTGATCGATTACATATATAAATGTTGCATGTGTGGGTTGGTGCTTTATAGGCACTCTGTCAAAGAAAGTGCAGTGAAACCATTGATTGCCCCCTCTCTTCTGTCTGTGTAGATGTTCCACAAAGTGCTGGAAATGGCGGAGACACTGTGGATTCCGACTCTGCGTAGTTGCACGAGCGGAACAAGTCTCTGAGAAAATCTGAATCCTTTTTTTCGTTTGTCTATTGATTGTTTCCACCGGAGTCTTGCAGCTTTTGAATGGTGGTAAGGAGACAATCCACATATTTTTATGTATATTGAGTGTTCCAGGTAGCCAGATACCTAGGAGAGCTGAGCACTGACCTAATTTCTTATCATGTCTATTTAAACTAAATACTAGTTTATCAGAGCAGAGCACTGACCTAATTTATTTTTCAAGTATTTGTAGTTTTGCGTGAGTTCGAGTTTGAAAATCATGGAGAACTGTAATTGCCATCGAATGGATTGTAATTCGCACAGTGGGCAGCACCGCCATCGCCATCGCGACCATCATTATCATCGTTCCAGAGATCCGTCCTTCTCGTCTGCTATGCTCGATGCAATATTTAAGTCTACCGAAGACGAGGGAGGAATGATGGCGTACAAGAATAGTAACAGTCGACAAGAGACGAGAAAGGTCGAGGTCGGGAATAATACACTCATGAGGAATTCCAGTTATAAACGCGTCGCCAGAATCGAAAGGCAATGGGATGAGGATCCAGCATGGATGAAATTTAATGAGAAATCTATGCGTGGAAGATCTCTCAAGATCGGTGTTTTCAAAGCTGAAAACTACGAAGCCGAAGCTGCGTATAGCAAGCACAAAGAATTCCATCTGTCCTTTCAGTCTATGTCATCTGCAGCATCGTGTTCTTCTAATTATACGAGTGATTCCACCTCCAACTGCTCATATTTATCGTCCGATGCGGAATCCTTGTACAGAAATAGTTCTTCCATTCGTACTGCTAAAACAGAAGGGAATTCTCATCATGTGGGTCGTGAAGGCAGAGCATGGAAATGGGCTGTTGGCGATCGAGATTTACATGGAAAATCATCGACTAGAGATGGCTATTTTCGAACTACTGAGATACCTTTCATCCCTGCAGACCATACTAAGATAAAGTTAAAGTCCAAAAGTCGCAAAGATTCCAAGAAGCCCAAGCACCCAATCTCTCCTGGCAGGAAGCTCGCAAGTTTTCTGAATTCTCTGTTCCTGGCTGGCGGTAGGAAGAAGCCAAAGCTTTCATCATCTTCTTCTGTAAGTGACTCCAATTCATATTTTTCTTCTGAGAGAAAGCCCACCTCCACTTTTGCATCTTCTTCTTCAGCCCAATCCAGGTCATGTTTGAGTAAATCATCCAGAGGGTCGAAAAACAGGAATGGAGTAGGAAGGTCTGTAACTTTCTACCCAACAACTGTACTTCTGAATGACGAATCTCGCCCTTGTGGGGATAAGTGTCTCCACAGAATGGAAAATCCAGGTCCTAGTCCAAATCCCCCTTATTATCCACATGCTCATCCATCTACAGATGCCTACAAGCTTCCAATGCTTAGCAAAGAATTGAAACTTCGTATTCGTGAGGAGGACAGCCATTCAGCAGTAGCTAAGAACATGATTGGCAAGTATCAGAAGGCAGACAGCATTATGGATGCTGTGGTAATTGGGGATCTTGACAAACAAGACGAAGAGGAGGAAGAAGACGATGATGATGCCAGTTGTTCAAGTTCTGATTTGTTTGAGCTGGAGAATTTGGCCGAAATCGACATGAATGTGTACCAAAGAGAGCTTCCTGTATATGAGACTACTCATTTAGAGAGAAATAGAGCCATTGCAAAGGGGTTAATTGTTTGATAATCTACATTCTGTAATCCCAAATACAGTGATGTTCACGTATTTCGTTGCAAGTTATATGATCATTTGTAAACTGTATGCATAGTCCAATATGCATAAACTGTTATGCGTAGTGAATAGAAGTTCTCAGTGACAGCCATGGATCGTCTACTCCGCCTCACTGATTAAAGATGGGAATAATCAATATATTTTTGTTGTTCAGTGGCTTATATTTAGCCATCTTAGCTGATGGAACTTGTGTTTTGGCTACTGTTAGTGTGAAATATTCACAGTGAAATTCAGTGTCTGTTAATGTGAAATTGTGCTTAGAAAAATTTAGTGATAAAAGATAATCCCGTGTGCCATTTTAAATGCATTGTTCTATTTGGAAATCCACTCTGCAACGAGCCATTAACACGAATGGCCCATCATCGAAGGGGAATGTAACTTAGTGGGTTGAGGCAGGTCGTGGGTTCATCGGCCAGTTCTAAACATTCCTAATACTTGAACCCAATCTAATACCCTGTAAATTCAATGCTGAGATCAATTACAAGGAACATGGACATCTTTTCCCAATAACCTACTCTGCCTTTCGTTCATGGGAGCATTATCTACCCACCTATGCAAATTTTCCCAATAACCTACTCTGCCTTTCGTTCATGGGAGCATTATCTACCCACCTATGCAAACTACTCTGATTCAGATGTGTTAGCATAACCAGCCATACTCACACAACCAAGTGTAAAACAATTACCTAAGTTGGTAGAGCAGCCCCAGGCCCACTTAATTCAATAGGCCTCAACATATCGAATTGAATGGTAGTTTCTTAAATTTGCAAAGTCCTGAAGTAATAATATTATTGAATTACCTATATAATTTAAGAGCACCATTATGAAGTTGGGATGTTTATCCACGATAATTGTTTGAACTCGTTATTCCCTCGTCACATAGAAGCCACAAACTTGAGAGGGGGTTATAAAATCTAATCAAACGCATGTAATCACAGTCACTCTGTTAAGAAGGTTATAAAATCGAATCAAACGATCTATGTGAAACGAAAGAATCACTAACTAATCTCAACAACCTCAACAAGTAGATACAGATCCATTCGATGTAGAATATAGTGTGAAGGTTTCCCCACTCCTAGAACCAGAACAGAGCCCCGGTTTTAACTTGCATTATACTTAATCCTTTGAAATCAGTGACCTGTTTTTTTTTCCTTTTCAACAAGGTTATAATAACATCTAGAAAGTAAAGTGTTTTTATAGTAAATAAATGACTGAGATGTATAACAAGCATATGCATCTTATTTATAATATAAAACAAAATGATTTTTAATATAATTTTCTGTGGAAAAGTCCATGACAGTAAATAGTATATTTGAACATGTTGTTATTTAAATTGATAAGATGCAGACTGTCAACAATGGCTCTTTTTTAAAAATCAAATTCCAAACCATATATTTCAATGTAGAAGTGCCATTGACCTCGTTCTCCATTGAGCTCCAAAACTAGCCAACTCTTGATATGATAGTCTACACTTTTCATGGTTAAATACCGCATTGATTGTATTCCCCAGTCATCTACTTTGGAATCTTAGTATAAAATATAATCTATTATTGGTTTCGTTTTTCCTCACTGAATTGCCATGGTTTGTCTGGATGAGCTTGGATTTCAGTGTGAAGAATTACCGGACTAGTTACATCTTTTGTTTTTTCAAAAGTTTGAAATTAGTGAACAAAACACACATTATAAAATACTTATGGCATGCATAACAGTATAAGGAAATAATGAAGTTGGATAATGAGTTAACCATTTGGTTCTGGTTCTGTGGGAATTTGAAAGTTTGATTCTTTAATGGGAATTTGAAATTTCGTGATGCATCTTAACATATATGTCAAGATAAATAAAAAGCCTGATAAATTAAAAGCCTTTATATGTTAAGTAAAATTAAATTAAAAACCTTTACACACATCAGACAATCTAAATATTTGGATGGTATCCTAACCCATAAACACCAGTATTATATAATTTGAACATTTCAATTTCACCATTTTTACAATTAAAACAAGTGACAATCTAAATATTTGGATGGTATCCTAACCCATAAACACCCATAAACACCAGTATTATATAATTTGAACATTTCAATTTCACCATTTTAACAATTAAAACAAGTGAATTTGACAAATTTCCACTTAAAAAACAAATTTTTTCAACTGCCCAATTGAATCCAAACCGTCTCAGAGAGTTGGTTATTTATAACAAATTTCAACTGCCCAATTGAACCCAAACCACCTCAGAGAGTTCGTTATTTATTTACACTTCAAAAGACAAAGAGATGTACCATGCAATCTGCACATTTATTTATTTAACAAATTTCAACGATCAAACTGCACCATTTCAAAAAGTAGGTTATTTATTTATATTTCAAAACAAACAGAATCCTAATATAATATGTGATATAATATAATATGTGAAAAAAGAATAAAAATGAAAAACAAATATTCTATACCATGTAAGGTGATGATGGTGTTGATGGTTAAAGTTTACTCAAATAAAGATTAGTTTATCTGATATTAAGAAAGGTAAGGTAAGAAATTACAAATTTAGGAAAGGGAAGAAATAATATAGATTTATTTATAACGTTATTTGGGTGCTCAGAAAACATTAAGAGAAACTTCCAAGATCACTATAGTTTTGATGACTTAGAAAATTAGAAAAATCAATATTATAACAGATATTTTGAAATTAAAATTTTATTTAAACATAACACTTCAGAGAAAATGTTTTTCTTCTTCAAAATGAACAGACTTCAAATTCACCTTACCTCCCTCTTATTAATGCAGTTCACAAAACTCACCTACAGCACTGAACAAACTTTGACATGCAATGAAACTTTGACATGGCCACTCACTACTCACATCCTCACTCGTCATATCCTTAAAATCAGTGAACAATAACTCACCACTGAGCACTGCAGCATTGATAATAATATATCTTGAATACACATTATATCTCTTAAAATATATTCCTGTTGATATTGCACTAGAGAGAAGAAATTTAGACGTTAACCTCGAGCCTCCATCTCAATTGAGCAGGAAAAGGGAAGGCCAGTCTCATATATTAAATGTTAACCTGTCTCGACACTATTCACGTGGCCCATACCTATAACCAGAGAAGCCAGTCACCGCTATGTAAGTTATATAATAATAAATAGAAACTCGCTGTAATCAAGATTTGTACACTCCTTCGGAATCTAGTATCAACTTTCTTCCAAACTGGCCACACCTCACTTTTTCGATTCTCGAAGGGCCAGTCTACGACAGAGAATTACATAACTAAATTTCTCGATTAGTGTTACGACTGGTCATGTCACTCAATATAAATATCAATCATTCTGTCGATATTCAAAAAACGCACGACCACTACGTTCGAGAGTCAAGCCTGTTCAAATATGTCTGTGACACTGGACATTATGGTCGGAATCATGAAGTGACATCTATATTGGACAAGCAGTAAGCATCCGCCAGTGTAACTGGCATCAATAAGTTGTTATTTCTGCTTATTTTTGTGATTTCTTTCTGAATTTGGTAAGTTTAAAATAGCTTAAATCGTGCAATTTGTTTTTCAAATAGCTATTTGACTCATTTCAGTGAAATATGTAGTTATTTAGATTTCATTGTGCTTTAAGATTACAGTTTCGCGTACTCGATATTGCAGTTTTGAGCTAACAGTAATTTCTGCTCACTGATTCTTCCCAGATTCATGTTTAAAAAAATCTGCAGTGGTTTGAGTGCCCCTTTTCCCACTCCTTTGACTTACTTAAAAAAGGCTGAGATAATCAGCCCAAAAAACGCTGATTCTTCTCAAATTCATGTTATAATTGCTGCGTATGATCAAACTAAAAAGCATTCATTGTTGTATATGATTTGGTGGTTTGTGTGAGAACACATATTATCATTAATGCTACATCGAAGGGTGTATATTGTTTCTCTAATGCCACTTCATATTCATAAGTATAGGAATTTTTATTTTTTTTGTTCTAATTTCTACTTGTTATTACTTTCCTAAAACAATAATTTGGATATAATGATTTGGAGAGATATATAGGAAAAATAGTTGGTACAATAGAAAGAATTTTGTTGAAGATATTAACTCCAAGTTGTTTTGTGCTTAATATTTGATATTCCTTATCATAGAATGTATTGGGTATTGTAATCTCTACTTGAGATGTTTGGTTAGGAGTTTGTTAGATCTCGATCCTATTTATGTGTGTGGTTGAGATATTATCTCAACAAATGGATTGTATGACTAACATAGCCTATCTATCTTGAGCCTAAATTTGATGTATAAATATGTGATGATGATAGAATACAAAATAGTTTTCAGTGTGCAATATTTTTCTTGGTATAAGAGTTAGTAGTTGTGGGTGTAACTCCCTCGTGATGTGAGATGTAATATGTTGCTATAAGAAAGTAGGAGAGTAGAATTGGATTAGTTGTGTGAGTGATTGCAGTAAGGTTATGTATGTAGATCCTTTCTTTGAAAATTGTTGTTGCATAAGTAAGAAAGAAATAGACAAAGCACTCTAGAGTTAAAGGCATATTATCCTAGCAGTTAGCAAACTTTGTTGACGGATGCATACCTTCTTAGTGGTTGAATAATTCACATTACTCGATGATTGTGTTTGATTGGCAACCACTTACTCTTGGAAGCCATCTTATTTCTTGAGACGGGTCTGTTCGGATAGTAAACTAAGTTGCTAGAGTAATTTGTTTTCCACGTGAAGATCTGTGAGAACATGTAAATACACTTGGGAGGATGGCACTAAAGTCAACGTTAATCCATAATTATTCAAGGCTATGCTTAGAAGAGGGAATTTCAAGTATCTTCTCGTTGATGACTATGAGGAATATGCCAAATGACTGCTACATGTGTACAATCTCGGGGGCCAGAGGAGCTGGAAAGGCGGAGTAGGTCCACTATATTAAATAATGTCCATTGTGGTAGTTAGGTATAATAAATGTAAGAAGGATTTTTATAAGGTTCCTAGGAGATAGAAAGTGTTATATAAAGAAGTGTAAGCAATGTATTGAAGCACAATGAAGAATATTGTGAATGTATCACGCATTGCTTGACGAGTGTTATCATTCCATAAGGATTAATATATGGTGTTACCCTTGAGGAAGGATAACACTCATCAAGCAATGTTTGATACATTCACAATATTCTTCACTATGCTTCAATTCATTGCTTACACGTCTTTATATAACACTCTCCATCTCCTAGGAACTTTATAGAAAGTCTTCTTACATTTATTATATATAACTACCATAGTGGGCATTATTTAATATAGTGAACCTAGTCCAGCTTACATTGAATGACTTCCACTAATAATACATAACCACATTCCCATTGGGTACCTCCCTAGGTACCTCATATCACCTCCCTAGATATACTACATTCCATCCCCCTTCACATGTTTCATCCTCGAAACACGAAAAGAAACCATACAATATGACCGGTTAATCAATTTAGCCAACTCGTACCAAATATCTTTCCATGGCCACAGAAGGGAAGACATAATTTGTTCTTTTTACATATTTTTTAAAGGGAAAAAAATGGGGTGGCACACTTCAGGTTCAGATTTAAAAATTTCTGAGCAGAATTTGTAGAAACAAATTGGATATTTGAATTCCTCTTGGGAAAATACCAATTTCAAAAAAACAATAAGCCGAAACAGAGTCCACAAAGTAAAGTTATGAACATTTTAAATTCAAGAGTTTTTTTAGGGTTTTTCCATAAAACCTTACGCGATTTGCACTGTTAGTTCTTTTATAAACCCTAGTTTTTGTTGAAGACTTTCCCAAGCAAAATGTTTTTTACTGGAAAAGATGATGACCCTAGTATTGAAGAATTTCTAAAAGAAGAGAAGTCAATTTGGAAAAATTGGAGATGTATAGTTAATTTACGCTACAAGGTGATGCGGCCATTTGGTGGAGCTCACTTGACTATGACAAAATGATGGCTTTCTATGATGAAAAATTCAAACAAATGTTTTTAGACAAGTGGTCTCATGCCAAGAGTAAAGATAAATAAATAACCAAATGCTTATTTTCATGTGGAAAATATATATTACAAGTCCATGGTTGTATTCATAAAGAAAATATCATTGATTCTATTAACTCAAGTTGCATGCATAACTTTATCAATATTCAATTGGTTCATAGATTGCAAGTTCCTGCAAAGAATATTCAATGCACACATGTTGAAGGTGAAAATGTTCATTTTTTTAAAGATTTGAAGCTAAGTGTTATAGCAAGATTTGCCTCACCATTGATATCTTGCACAGAGGGAATTTTTCCATTTCTGTATGCAGACTTGTCAACCCCTTTTTGATAAATCCAGAGCCAAAATTATATATTTTTCCACATATACGCTTCCTAACGGCTTTGCAAGATGCGTATATGCTTGTTGCTCCACTACAGCTCGCGTATCTCAATATTTGTGCCAGAAAATACAAAATGAGGTCAGGTTTCCATGTCACAACAAATGATCTCGGATATTTGGCCTTCCTTTAGTTGCATTCTGGAGGCTATAAGAGCACAATTTCAAGCTATGGAAAAAAAGGGAGAGAAAACATTCAACTTTGAGAGCAAAGTTACTCTAGACAAATTACTTCATATTGAGTCTACATCCCTTTGTCCCTCAAGTCTGAACACAGTGTTCATCCCCCAAGCTCTTCCTTTATTGTCAAGGGGACCTCATTATCTCTTTGATATGAGCTTGCCTTTGGTGGAGGATTGAAGTGGTGGAGACCCAGTTGGAAGAAACTTGGTTTCTTGGTTTCGAACCGTGCCGACACAGAAGTCTATAATGTTGATACTTTTGTCGATCAATTATTAATAGAAATACTCATTTCCCGTCCTATCGATATCTTGCAAATATATGATTATTATCCATGGGCATGTTTGTAATGTTTATTAATGGATTGTGCTATCTAATGTGCTAACTCATTTTAGATACTGTCACTATATACTTGCATTGCTTGTTTGTTGAGAACTTCTTGTAGGTGTAAAGCTTTGGGTCAAAGTGCTCAACGGTGGAACGACATCAAACATTTGGATCGAGGTAGGCTTCTTCCTCGTATTGCACATTAGTTTATGTAGCACATGTTGGAATTGAGTTGATTTCTGCAGTCATACCTGTCTATTGTGGTTTACCCTTGGCCATAGAGAGTTTTTCCCTTGTAACAGAATTGACGACTCCACTGGGGAGAGATCTTCCTTCTAAGGGTTGAAGTACTTTTTCTTCTTACATTGCTCTTTTTCATGTGTGTTTCTTGTTGTATCACTGCTGGACAGATTCTGTTCACTCTGGGTCTGAGTTTTCAGCCTTTTACCCTTACCTGGTATTGTTTTAAGGAATATATGCCCTTTTTCCCCTGACAGTTGTGTGTATACGCTTGTTGTCCCACTACAAGAGGCGTATATACGCCCTTTTCTCTTGAACATGAGCATATACCACTTCCCCCTTGCTTGTTTTCTTGGTTTAGTGACTGCTAGGTAGGTTTTGAGGATCACTAAGCCTTCTTAGGTCTCTGTGGTACATGTTGAGATTATCTGGGATGACAGGAAACTTGTGTGGAGTTGAATTTTTGGGTGGTATCTTTCTCTTTGCTTTCCGTTTTTTATTTGTCCTTGGTAGTTGGGCTATCTGCTTAGATGCTTGGTATTCTGCTCGAGTGATTGTTTTTATATACAGTAGAAGTTATATATCAAGTCGCTTATCATTCCATGCATTTTCTTTTTAATACATTGAAAACAAAAAAAAATAGGTATTTTGCATTGGTTGGTATTTTTGTCTTGAAACCTTTATCATTAGCTTAGAACATTTAGCGAAAGATCGCATTTTACTTCTGAGTTGCAGAGTTAAAATTGAAAATTGTATTGTTTTTATTTAGCATGTCATTCACTGAAAAGTTAAGGTTAGGCTTTGCATTATATCTATTTTTGTTTTTCATGCAGAGTCATAACACCATGAGTTTCATTTCCACACCTCTTTGAGTAATCACGGCCAATAAAATTTACTCTTTAAACTAAAATTGATTAGTAACGATTTTATTGTTTAGGGTGCACAAACTAGCCTAGGATTTAGTGCCTT
>SNQJ01S0042328.1:5755-27601 GCA_010110895.2 Picea sitchensis | reverse complement strand
CGAGCTGTGAAGTTATGGGATGGCATCACTATGTATGACATCTCTAGACCTATAGGGAAAAAACAATTTCAATTCCATGGAATAATTGCATGGAAAATTCATGATGCTCTCGGGTTAACACATTTTTGTGGTATGTAACTTTCCATTGCGCTTTAATATTATATAATTTTTGTGGTATGTAACTTTCCATTGCGCTTTAATATTATATAATTTTTTGAAAATATCATGCATTTTTTAAAATTGTAATCCTAATTTGGTACATTAATTCATATATCTTGCAGGTCTTTAAACAAATGGTAAATTTTCATGTCCATTTTGTGGTCTTAGGATAAAATATTATCGTTCAATAAGTTTAGGAAATGAGGTGTTTGATGAGTATAAACACTTTCTTCCTAAGAACCATAGTTATAAATCAAAATTCAATGGTAAAGAAGAGAATGGGAAAAAACCACGAAGAATGATACCTCACCTATGGAAGTTGGAATATAATAGAAATCGTCAAGGTATGAAAATTATTTATGTATCATATATATAAATCTTATGAATTTTTTTTCAGTGAATTTTTTTCAGCGCGGTATGTAGATATATTGATTAATTAATGTTAATGTGATTTTGTTTATGTTTCATGAATGTCGTTAAGACATGAATGGGCTTCCTCGAGGAATGAAAAACTACCCCATACAATTCAATAGGTTTCCCTACTACGAGCACCTACAAATAGTTCATTTGTTTGATACAATGCATATCTGGAAGAATATAACAAAAATGTTATGGTGAATCTTAGATGGAAGGAATGACAAAGAAATAATTGGAAAGATTTGTAGTGACATCCAAGAAGCTAATAACACATTGAAAGGTGCGATTATTAATTCTAATGGTGTTTCTAGATAACAAAATATTAGTCTTCCATGGTTATTGACAAAGCAACAGGGAAATCTTGTAAAAGAGGCCATTCAGAAAATTAAGTTCCTGATTGAGGTGGATATTGGTGGCCACCCACCTATTTCAATTGGCTCCTCTTGAGAGTTGTTAGTTCATCACGTTCTTATGTAATTCTTTGTAATTGTGGGTTCTACACTTTCAGGGTTGTTTGAAGCCCTACACAATTTCCAGGTGGATATTGGTGGCCGCCCACCTAATCCAAGTGGCTTATTTTGGAAGTTTTCATGTCAGTACATCTTTATGTACTTTCGAGGCCGTTTTGGGGCCCTGAATAGTGTTTTTTTGGCTTTCCACAATCAAACAATAGACAAAGTTAGAGTTTGATGGCACAATGTGTAGTTCTTGAAAATACCTTTCCAATAGGCTATCATGTGCTTAAAACGGAGGTCGTATGCAAAAGTTACTACCCTGGGAAGTTGAGGTACCAACTTACCCATCGGGGCCCACACAACTTTTAGCGTTTCATCTCCTAGAGTTAGGTTTTTAGATGTCTATGGTTTTTTCATTCATGAGTAATGTTAAAAATTCCCCTGGAGCCTCATTGTAATCATTTTTATTAGGCAAATGCGCCCAATAGCCACATCTCTTCTCATAGATAGCTACCACCATTCGAGCAAGTTGTTTTCAGTTCTACAATTTTACAGTTTCAGTCTATTTTATTTATACAACATAAGTTATTGTTCACTGGATATATTTTATCTTTCTCTATATCTCTTTATTATTTTATTATGTAGGACCTGTTATTCGTTTCATTTCGCTCATAAATATGGATCAATGGTATCAAAGCAGTTTGTTCTTCATTTGATTTTCTTCGTGCATGTCCCTGAAAAGATCTGGGTACAGGAAGTTAGGAGTTGAACCAGTCAAGACTTTGCAATATCAGCCACGCCGAGCACAACAACAACCCACGGGGAAGAGAATGAAGCTGATGGAGAAGGAGATGATTTTAAAATGTTGCTCAAGGAAGCCCTTGCACGACAAAGGAACAAAATGATGGGAAAATTTGTACAGATCCTTCGGCGGCTACCCACAAGAGATGTATCTTAATCAAGCGGCCATGCAACCCCCTTCAAGATACAAGTAAATTTTGATATTCCATTATTTGAAGGACTGATAGATGCAAATGTTGTAGAGAAATGGCTAAAAATGCTCGAAGGGTATTTTTCGGTCCACAATTTTTTCAACAGGGAAAAGATTAATTTTTTCAATCCTCAAGGCCACCCCCCATGTTAAGGATTGGTAGGATACTTACTCTGAGGAAAGGGCCATATAGGAATCTTCAATACTTGCGTTCACCCCCACGTGGAATTCCTTTAGACATGCCATTAAGGAAAAATACTAACCTGTTGGAAGCTATGAGGACCAGTACACAAGATGGACCACATTGCGTTAGGAAATGGACTAGACAATACAAAAGAAAAACAATATTTTCAATACCCTGTGCACCAAATTGGGTATCAAAGACTTTGAACGACATCTGGTGCTCAAATACCGTGGTTGTCTACATAGATACATCCAAACATAAATGGATTTTCTGGACATCACATCATTAGGTGTGGATTATAGATATGTTGTCAAGATCGAGTAGAAATTTAAGTAGAAGATGCAAGAGTTTGGATCTGTAAACTCCTCACAGTTGAAGCAGGGAAAAGACAGCCCCAACCCACAAAACAAGGGACAAAGAAAATATGGTCGCTCTCAAGATAACCATTCCAAGGCGCAACCCAAGAAGGGTAATGAGAAATCGAAGGACATGGGAAAATGATGTGAATACCATAAAATCCCTTGGCACAACACCGAAGAATGTCACTTCAAGCAGTCACTGCTGGCTGAGTGAAGGATTTCGAGTCCGAGGCATATTTTGACTCTAAATCAAATCTAGAAAGTGGGAAGCAGATCATTGATGTCAAACCCAGTGCCACTTTAGCTACCACCAAAGTCCAACCAAGTGAACCAGAAGAACTAGAGGAAGGGGAATGCCTCTTTCACTCACAAATGTGGGTAAAGGGGACTCTGTTGCATTTCATTGTCGATAGTGGCAATCAAAAAAACCTGATTTTAGTAGAGGTCGTCAAGCAGCTTGACCTGTCGATAACACCACACCTGCAACCCTACACCATTGGATGTCTTCTCCAAGGACGAGATCTCTGCGTCAGCCAATAGTGTCATCTTCCCTACAACATCAAGCCCTTCAAAGACAAGGTATTTTGTGATATTGATCCCCTTGAAGTTTGTGATGTTATTTTAGGCTAGCCATATTTGTGGAAGTGACATGTTGTCTATGAGTCTAGACTCTACAGGGTTATTCTTACTTTGGGTAGACAATTGTACAATATACTATAGGTAGCACCGCCTACTGCTATTTATTTAATCTCTACTAATCAATGCAGTAAGGTCATTTCACTGACCGAGAAGTTCGTATTCTTTGTGATCCATGCTCACAGTAAGAAGAAGGTCATCGCCACATCCACAACCTTTACATAGAGCCACTCTTTGTAGCAGAAGCAAGTGGACAAGATCATGGAAGAGTACAGATACATCTTCTCTTCACCCACCAGGGTACCGATGCACTACCAAGTCAAGCATCCAATTGATCTAACCCCTGGTGTAGCATTGCGTAATGGACCAGTCTATGGTTTCTCACTGATGGAAAATGACAAAATCAAGTGCCAGATCCAAGAGATGCTTCAAAAGGGGAACATATGACCCAACTCCTCCCCTTGTAGAAGCCTGATTATGCTGGTGCATAAGAAATATGAGACCTAGTGGCTCTGCATTGATTACAGAGCATTAAACAAAATCACAGTATGAAACCGACACCCAATTCCTCGAATTGATGACCTTATTGACCAACTCAAGGGGAAACATTCTTCAACAATATTGACCTAAATTTTGGCTACCACCAGGTTCCCATCGAACCAAGTGATGTATGGAAGACAACTTTCAAATATAAAGAATGTCTCTTTGAATGGTTGGTCATGCCCTTTGGCTTAAAAAATGCACCAACAACTTTCATGATATTGGTGGATGATGTATTGAGACCCTTCACCAACTCTTTTATGATGGTATATCTTGATGACATCCTCATCTTCAACAGAACTTGGGAGGAGCACATGTAGGATATTCAATAGGTTTTGGGAACTTTGCGGCAGCACAAGCTATACGCCAACTTGGAAAAATGCTCCTTTGCCATGAACATAGTCCAATACTTGGGATACATTCTTAATGAGCATGTGGTACATGTGGATCCAACTAATATACAAGTCATTCATGACTGACCAACCCCAACCACACTAACCGAGCTTCAGATCTTCTTGGGACTTGCCAACTTCTACCAAAGGTTCATGTTGGGATTCTCTCATATTGCATGGGCCCTCAACCAAGTAACCAAGGGTGGTGGTAAGGAAACGTTTTCATGGGAGTAGGCACAACAAAAAACATTTGACGATTCCAAATCATCGCTTTTTCTTCTCTCCAGTACTCTCCTTAACTAATCTGCAACAATCGACCGAGATTGAGACTTATGCCTTTGATTAAGTTGTAGGTGTAGTTCTCACTCAACATGGTCATCCAATAACATACCATAGTGAGACACTCTCATATACTTTATGGAAATAGCCCACCTATGACAAAGAAATGTATTCCATTGTGCAATCCTGCCGTCAATGGAAACATTACATTCTAGGAAAGGAGATAATCATCGACACTAATCACAAGCCTCTGCATTTCATACAGACACAAGGAAAGTTGCAAAATGACCACCATCAAAATTGGTCCACATACCTACAACAGTTCCATATCAAGATCAATTATAAAATAGGGAGCACAAATCGTGTTGTTGACTACCTCAGTTTCTTTCCCGTTGTTGCACTCACCACAATGCTACATTCTTGTGGGAATGAGGCATCTGAGTGGCACCGCCTTTATCAGCATGACCCTGACTTCGCCACCACCTATCATATCTTGGGTATAGGATCCAATGCCACCTATTTTCACATCCAGGATGGACTATTATGGAATCTGGGCCACCTTTGTGTTCCCACAAGAGAGCGTGTCAAGCTTATTTGGGAGGCTCACTATAGTTTCAGCGTATTTTATTTATTCAATAGAAGTTATTGTTTACTGGATACCTTTTTTTGTTCTTTGTATCTCTTTGTTATTGTATTCATTATGTTATTCCTTTCTTTCTGCTCATAAGTCAAGATAAGTTCTCGACGGGGTTTTCGTCGAACATAAAAAGTATATTAATGAAAAAAGGTGATTTTGGTGGGGTTAAAACACACGAATGGAATACATTCATTAAGGTAATTATTAGGTATATTAACATATTGGTATACATCTTTTTAGTATTTTTTTTCTCTTATTTGGAAATAAATATTAATGATTTTATTTTTGTTATAGTATGTTCTACCTCTATCTCTCCTAGACAACTTTGACACCAACATAAAACAAGTTATAAATGATCTTGGAAAATACATGAGGTAAGTAATGCAGTTTTATCTGGAAAATGTTTCTTTAGTGCTTTGTAGAAAAACTTATTGACATATTGTGTTTTATCTACAAGTTTATATATTCCTTGATATTGTTCAAACCTGTTATTTTCTTGCATCATTTGTAGGTGGATTTCATCTCAATAAATCCATTAAGAAGATATAAGGTATTGGAAGAGAGAAATTCCCCGACTAATGTGTGAAATGTAGAAGTATCTACCTCCATAATTTTTCAATGCACAAGAACACTACCTCATACACCAAGTTGAGGAGATTGAATTATGTGGGCGAGTACACAATAGGTCGATGTGGATGGTGGATAGGCAGTTGAAGTCATTGAAGGATTTTGTTAGACAAAGAGCATGTCCTGAGGGTTCTATGGTGGAGGGATATATGGTATATCAATGCATGGTGTATATTAGTCAATATTTTCCTAAATTAGAAGAAAATATGAATGTGCCTCACATTTGGCATCTTGAATGCATCAACAAATTTGAAGGGGAGGTCTTATTGGGGAATGGTAGAATGAGGACCGTGAAAGGTAATTAGATGTTGTAGATTTAATATACTATACATTTAAATTTTTAATTTTATATTATATCATAATCTTTCATTTATTTTTATTCCATCAACTATATTAAGTTTTTCCAATGATAGCTAATTAATGATATTGAACTGTTATTTTTTCATATAGTTGGTCGAGAGTGAGACTATCTACATTTATACATTGCAAACAATCTTGATTGGATAGATTATTGGATAGAAAAATTTGAAGATTATTATGGTAGGTTATCATGGGAAGGCGTTAGTAAGATGATTAAAACAACACATCATTATCGACATGAATTTCTCGATATTATGCAAAGGAAAATTGATTTATCCTTTGGTTTAAAAGATAAAAAGGAAAGTATATTCACTTACATTTTTATAGTTATTTCCCATTATATCAATGTATTTGGTTTGTTTATTTTTTGAAATATATATTTGCTAAGTCCATATTATATGATGTTTACTAATTGACAATGCATTTTCTACTTGTTGTCCATGTTGCAGTTGAAACACCACAAGGCTATGTGGTGTTGGATGATAAGATTGAAGCCTCGAATTGTGGGATAATTGTAGTGTTTAAGGTCACTAATGTTTCCTCTAGAAGTGACAGACATATAGAAGAAACTGAAAATAGGTACTCTAGGTATTTGGAGGATATAATTTAGTGTGATTTTAATTCCTTTAAAATAGTTTTGTTTGAGGTCAAATGGTACAGGCTACAGGTGCATGAACGTGATCCTGAAAGAAATGTTTTTCATCATGATAATGGATTTACCGTGGTTAATACAAGGGAATTTGAACCGACTATAAAGCCTTATGTTCGTCCAAGTCAATGTGAGGAAATATTTTACTCAAAGGTAGCAAGTAAAGCAGGTTGGTCATACATTGTTAGATATGATCCAAGAGGAATACCAATAAAGTACAATCATGTAGAGGAAAAAGATAATATCGAAGAAGAAGACAACATTGTAGATCAAGATTAGGTGGCTACAGATGTGTCAAATGAAGAAGTCAAAGAAGTTGATCATCCAAATGTAGCATAAAATGTTCTCATTGATGATATCAATGATGATAGAAAAAATTACGTTGATGATGATGTTGATATGAACAATCCTTTCAACATTATCGATTCTGAACTAGATCATGATACAGATGTTGATTTGGTTGAAGAAGAAGATGGATGATCTTTAAATGTTGAAATGTATGAGGTAAGCGATTATATATTTTCTACGATTTATTCTATTAATTATATATTTAGTATTTATATGATTTATTGTTTTTTAAGTGTTTACTTATATAGGTTAATTACGTTTTTTAAAGTTTTATGCCATTTTTGTATGTAGTGTGTTACATGTTCTTTATTACGTCAAATTAGGTATGGGGAATTGAAAGTGAAGTGAGGGGAGGGCATAATTGTAGCTTCCAACTGCATGTGAACCACACTTTCGATAGTAATTAATTGTTATTCTCAAAACCATGTTGTAGCTTCCAACTTCACATGGTTTCCCCTGCTCAATAATTAATTAATTATTCTCAAAACCACGAGAAGCTCATTCGGGTTTATTATATGACAATTTGAGAAATTATATGTGAAGGTGAGGTGATGAGCATGTTCAAAAAAATGAAAATATGGTTCTTGAACACACAACCTACACACATAGAAACAAGACCAAACCATGAAAGAAGTCATGAAAATTGGCCTTGTCGTTGGATTTTACCTTTAAAAAAATTGTAATTTTTTTTTTTTCTTTCGCATTGGCCTCGACGGTCATCGGATATTCGACTACCAAGTATTGGTCATAAATTATTCTAATTCTAGGCATCGGATATTCTGCAACAAACCATAACAATGTTAACAGAAGGAAACCATAAAACAATTAATACAAATGAGTCATATAACACATGCATTGACGGCATGGGAGGGTTTCCAGACTCAAATGTGACTCAAACAAACAATTAGACAATAAAATATTCTTTGGTTATTTTATCAAAATAAAAAAATAATGCATGCCTATTCATGTACTTGAGCCTACGTATAACTAACATGTGAATGGGACCAACGTTGAAAGTTTCTCAATTTGTGCTTGTATGGACAAAAATTTGACATGTTTAGACTAGAAGCATACAATGATGACATGGAAGGGTTTCCAGACTCAAACATGACTCACACAAACAATTCTACAATTAAACAACATGCCTATAGAATAATTAATGTGAATGGGGCCAATGCTGAAATTTTTCCAATTTCTGCTTGTATGGAATGAAATTTGACATGGTTAGACTAGATGCATGAATTGATAGTATGGGAGGGTTGTTGGACTCAAACATGACTCACACAAACAATTCAACAATCAAGC
Organism: Picea sitchensis; assembly: GCA_010110895.2. NCBI lineage: Eukaryota > Viridiplantae > Streptophyta > Pinopsida > Pinales > Pinaceae > Picea > Picea sitchensis. Next base: position 19,263 of record SNQJ01S0042328.1, on the reverse strand, counting down.
AACAAGCCTATAGAATAATTAATGTGAATGGGGCCAATGTTGAATGTTTTTCAATTTGTGCTTTTATGGAGTGGAATTTGGCATGCTAGGAAAAAACACATGCATTGATGGTATGGGAGGGGTTTCAGACTCAAACATGACTCAAACAAACAATTCGAAAATCAAATATTCTTGTTTATTCTATCAAAAACCACCATATGTTGCAAGGTTAAGATAGGATTTAACTCATGAAATTATCTTTTGTAATTCTTATTCCCTTATTTTCGACACTACACACACTTCTTGACCTTATTGAAGCAATATTGAAACATGGTAGGCTACAATAATCTTGCTTGAAGAATATTTTGTATTGTCTTGGTTCCTAAAAAATATCCACCAACCACCTCTCCATAATGGGATTCATGTATCAAGTGTCTATTTTTTTTATGGTTGAACACATCTTCTCAATATTCCATTCATACCTATTCTATATAGGTTCAATACTGATATCTTAGATATTAATGATTGATGTGCTAGTCTTCTTTACTTTTTAACATTCATTCCTTATGACTCTTTAACATATTCAAGTGATATACCCTAAAAACAAGTTAACATCGGGGAAGCATCCTTCCATATTTTTCTCCTCTACTCCATTCTCTATCCTAAACAAGTGGTCTAGACCCTCATGGCAATTTTTGTTTTTCACAAATATTTTAAAATCATATTCTTGAAAAATCATTAACAATATACATAATCATCCTAACAATATGGTATTGTTTACTCGTCTTGGCTTATCCTTTGAAATGTTTTCTCTAGTTCCATATGTGGCCGAAGAAAGACTTGATTTTGCATGGGTTTACAAGTGGTTCCATATCCCATTTACTTTTATCTTATATGGACCTACTAACATACCTTCCTTGGAGACTATATGCCCCAAACGTTTCCCAAAATTGTTATAAATAATGATCATATTTAGAAATTAAATCAATTAGGACTTAGATATATAATAAAATATAACCAATAAAGTGATTTAATAATGGAAATGTAGTAATTAATTGTTAGGTATTTTGGATTTATGTAATGTACTCATCCTCTCCCCTAGTATAATCAGGCATTGCATCATCTAATGTATGGAGGAATTCACTCTTTCTCATTTTTAATGTGTATTCAATACACTCTTGTGTGTATAAAACCTAAATGGAATCAAATCCCATTGTGGAGGGAAGAAGTTGAAGTAGAAGAGAAATAATAGAGTCGGATTAGAGTCTCCATAAGAATTTAGTGAGGTCACATAGAGGTGTAGTTGTTGAGTGAGCTACCAAAGAATTCAACATAATTTGGTTGGGAATATCTCATTCTTTCCTATAGGGTGATGGAGCCCATGAGGAATCAACAAAGGTTTTCAACATGTGAAAAGATATAGAGGGGTTATTTTGAAAATAAAGGGAGGGCCCTTGAAATGGTGAATTTTTTCCATCTAATGTTGTATGTAAATGAAAATTTAATAGTTAGAATTTTACATCATGGAAACAAGGGATGCTTACCATATTTCAATATAAATGTTTAGAAAAAATTGTATTTGGAAAAAGAAGGGCAGAGTAAGGCTAATCTGGATTCCCAAGCAATGAATGATGTGAATAATTATGAGGATGTGAAACTAATCAAGCTCTTGGTAATGAATGAGATGCTTTTTGAAGTAATGAATGTGAAACTAATCATTTTGCAGACAATTTGTATTTAGTTCCTATTTTCATTGTAACTAAGTCTATCCTTAGGGAAGTGGTTGAGATCAAATCCATTAGCTTGGGGATGAGATATTTATATTTATTTTATAATTGTAAATGTGCAAAGTGTTGGCTAGAGTGTAGGAGAAAAGGATTTGGAAATTTATTGTAAATTTTCTGAACTTAATAGAATATCAGTGTAGAAGTACATAGCTATTTCCTACCAGAGATTCTTGTGATGGTGGTTTGAAGTTTGTCCCTCTTCTTTGTGTATGGATGTTCTTTCTTTCATTTTTTATTTCATCTATAACCTATAAGTGTTCAATTGAAATTTATTGGTTTGGAATTCCTCTTCTCCACATCGATCCCATGTTATTCCTATTCTTCCCTAGTAGGCACACAACACTATAGTTTCACCACACCTTTGGATATTATTGAGATAGTTAGTTGACCAGGAAAATTGATTGAGAATTCGATTTTTCTATTGAGTCAGCCATTGTAGTCAACTAAGGCACATGCCAAGGTAGAATTCAATAATTTTTCTCATTTCTTAAGGGTGTTTGTCACTCTTTGGTACAATATATAAATGGTCTTATGAATATGTCTATCATAGAAGTTATTTCATTCTTTATGTTTACTATTGTATGTTGATCTATGCTCACTTGCAACTATGTCTTTAAACATCACCTCTTCTTGGAATATGTACCTCTCATATCTACTAATTCCTTGGTTCTCTAACAATGGAAGTAAGAGAGTTGCATGTGTAGAATATAGCACATCATCCCGAGGTTGTGACATTTCCCTAGGATTTTGTAGCTTCTCGGTGTTGTCAAGAAAATTTAGTTGTTCAAGAGTATTTTGTACCCTTTGAAGCTCTTCACCAAAACGTTCAATGACCCCCATTTCTATAATTTTGTCTTTATTATAATTATCATAGGGCATAATTGTATTCATATACTCACCAACCAATAGTTATATGATTATATACTCATTATAAGTTAACTTATGTGAGAATTAAAATGGCCCCTAATGAATGCCTACACTTCCCTTATGAAGGTAATGAGATGTTTATTCATATATTATTGTAGACCTAAGACCCCTTAAATTAAATTCGTATACTTTTCGCCTTGTGAATTGCTAAGAATAACTATAGCATTGGTTGTTATCAAAGTTGAAGCAGTGTCCATTGAATGCCTTTGATTGCCCAATCTAACTCTACCTTGTTTTAAAATTATTTCACTGACTCTACCTTGTTTTAAAATTATTTCACTATTTCAGGGGGCTTCGCTTTCCACTCCAATATTATTTAAAAAAATGAATATGTTTCCCATTATCACCCATCTCTATCTCTACCTTGTTTTTAAATTATTTCACCATTTCAAGGGGCTTCTCTTTCACTCTAACATTCTTTAAAAAATGAATAGGTTTCCCATTATCATAAGGATCTATGACTATAAATTTTGAAAATGATGCTCCAATGATACTAAATAATATAAAATGATTTTCATTAGAAAAATTTTGTTGAGTTTCTTGCGGCTTTGAATTTTTTAATAGGGTTTTTGAAAAAAATAAGATTAAATGTATCTTTATTTTATTTTTATAGAAACATAACATGAGCATGTTTATATACGCCAAACTCTTATCTTGTGTTTATTAGTCCCTCTTGTAGGCATAGAGGGACTACAACGATCTATAAATCATTGACTACATATTAGTTTGTCCTTTGACCGGAAATATTTGCATAATACCTATTGTTGGAGCTATGGAATTAAAAACATATATTTTTATATATTAAAAAGTAATATATATGTACTGATCTGATTGGATAAGATATTGGAGGTCTTATTGCTGTCTTCGCTATTCCCAATGTAGTATATGGCAACATATCCAAATTTTTTCTAGTAGACAGTATGTTTTAATCATATATTTTTCCTGTATATTGCTTGAAGGCCGATTAATGCTACCATTAGTTCGAATGTTTGTATTAGCATTTTCTGCTACCCGAATATATCCGTCAGTTTTGATATGTACTAAGCATATTGAAATGTTTTCATATCCAATCTTTGTATATTTCTTGAAATTTCTTGAAATTTCTTAACACTTATTCTGAGATGCCTCAATAGGCCTGACAACGTAAATGTTTACATGACACGACGTCCTCCAACACCCCTAACATCTTAAATGTTTGCATACCGCAAGGTCCTTAGACAACCTGAGAGTCTTAAATGTTTATGTAAATATGGTTCTTGGAGTACATGCCAGTTCAATAGCCATTGTATGTTTCATCCTTGTTCTTCCATTGAAGCTACATACATTGTTTACTGGTTCGGTGACTGCTTCTTCTTTGCTGGTTTGTCGGGTGCTCCCATTGTATGTTTCATCCTCGTAATCATTGAAGCTAGATACACTGTTTACTGGTTCGGTGAATGGTTCTTCTTTGTTGGTTTCTCAGTTGTTGTTTTTTGTTGTTTCGCTCGCGATTTGACCTGAGCTTCTGCATTTCATCGTTTCGGAGTAAGTTTCGATGCCATAGTTTCATTTTGTATTCCTTGTTTGTTGTTCAGTGTTTGCAGTTTGTAAGTAATAATGTTTTTGTATTTGTAGTTGCATGTTCCTTGTATGTTTCCGGTTCCTTTTCTTCTTTGCTGCAGTTTCGTAATCGTTGGAGATACATATGTTGTTCACTGGGTTGGTGGCTTTTGCTGGTTTGTTGGTTCCTGGGTTGCTGGTTCTATTTGTTTTCCTGGGGTTTGTGCTTGGGGGCCTTGGGGGTGTAGTTCGACCTCTTCGTTCTTTCTCACTGGTTTGGTCCTTGCTGGTTTCTTTTCTTTGATTCGGCCTTGCAGGGTTGGGGTGCAGAGATGGTGGTTGGAGCTTTTATTTTTTCTTTTTTTTTGGATTGTTATTTTTTTGGGGGGGCGCTTTACAGTGTTCAACCCCTGCACCCACCAGTCAATCTGCAGTTGTGTTATTTTCCATTTTTGTAGAGGTCGTTATCTGTATTTCTATGAGATTTTCCTGGTGCTTGAGTCCTGCTATGAAAGAAAATAGTTGCATATAAAATAGTTGGAGGATTACATGTGAAGTTACAATATCCGTTGTTTTCTTGTTGGAAGAAAGCATATGTATCCAACCTACATTTATAGACCATGTATGGTCAGATGTGAGGATATGACATGACATGTTCTTTCTCCTCTACATAGACTGGTGTGCACACGATACAATTTGTGTTGTTCTTGAGATACGATATGTGCAACAAAGATTCTTCAAGATTATATTTTCATGTCTGGAAGCATGTCTAGGTAGTTTTCCATGGAAAACTAAGAACTTGTATCGTGGGCACAATAGCCTTTGCAGAGGATAAAGAACATGGTTAAAGGGCATATCTGGATGAATTGCCAGGGAAAACCAACAATCGTTTAGCTGCGGCCATGCAATTGCGTGATATTTTCTGCCTTGTAATATATTTTAGCGAGGGAAAAAAAAGTTAGATGTTTACAACCATGGATAGAGAAGTGAAAAGGTTCATGTTTATGCCTTTGTAAATTGTTCGTTGAGTCAGTTTTGTTGTATCTACATATTTCTTGTTCTCCAATGAATACCAACTTCCATTGACATTCATTGAATTTTGTGGGTTCCCACATTGAAACAAATAGAGTAGTTGGAGAAAAGGAGGGAGTCTTGACTGCATCGACTGAAGAGGATATAGAAAGGTGCATGCTTGTACTGTTGTTTCATATTGCGTTGTTTTGTATTTAATTTATGGTATGTATATGTGTTAAACTAGTTGTGTTCCTTCCTACATGGTAAGTTATCTTGGTTACATACGTTCCTTCCTGCATACTAAGCTAGTTTATGGCTGTTGTGTTTGCGCTGCATTGCTGCATTTAAAGAAACAAAATTGTTGGAAAGGACAAAGGACTCTTTGGTGGGCAAATAGACCTTTTTATTTTTCTTTTAGATGTTTGTTTTCATACTAACTTGCATTTGTCTCGATTGCATCTTCGGCATTGCTGCCTTGGAAAAAACAGGTTGCTTGGACAGGGAGATGAATTTCTTTGTGCAACAGTCGAGGGTTCTGTGGTACAATCTTCTAAAAGGTATACCAAGTGTGTCAGTAAATTAAATATACAAACCGGGAGGGAGCATATAATATTAGACTTTAAAATGATGAATTCGTAGTAATGGGCCTTTCTGCGCTCCCTGTTTCTACTTTTTCCATTTTCTATTATCCCTTTTGTTTTCTAATTCATCTTCTTAGTGTGGTTCCCAAAAATTCCCTCATGCGTCGGTTGGAAGACTAACAGACTGACATATGTGGTCCTTCTTCTACCTTATTACATAGTTACCCACTTTTTCGATTGGGGCTGACAGGTTGGCAGGTTGAAGATTGCTCCACTAGCTTTTGGGGGTCTGCGATATACAGATTGGCCATGGTGACCCATGGTCACTCCCTGTTTACTGTTAAACATTTCTCCAGTTAAAAAATTAAGATGCATACTATTTTACAGTTATTTGGTCCTTTCGATGGACAATATACAATGCATATATTTGTTTAGTCCTGATGTTCATCTGCACATGCTTGCATCAGAAAAATTTGGACTACTGAGACGACCATGAGCAGTCAGTCATCCTAGACATCAGCAGACCGACAAGGCCAAAGGTAAAGATGCAAATGTTGTGCTCTTACTATATTTACTAAACAAATTTCCTGGGATATATATTCATCTATGGCATGGCGGATATGCTAATTCCATTTGCAATACATGGTTTCCAGCTCGCAGGAAGTATCAACAAGTACAAGAGAAACATCGAATGTGTTGCATGTTCCACAGACCAAGAGGTGTGGTTGCTAAACTATGGCTCCATAGTTCATCAATACTATTCATGTACTTGTAGCACACTACCATTCACTTTAGTTTTCCTGTTCAAAAAATGTCATCAGGTCAAGATTTGTGACATCCAAAGTACTCTCAATAAAGGGCTTGAACAACCGCCAAACTAGACAACTGTTCGTCGGGGACATAATGGTTGTCTATACCACCTACTTGGACAAGGAAAACAAAAGTAGATCCATTATGCGTGCTAATATGACATACAAGGATGCCATGATGAAAGTCGCACTGACTATTCCTCCACAACTTGTCCAGAAACATGCTGAAAAGATATTGCCGCATAATGGGATATCCATTACAAATTTTAATGTATTGCCCAAAACAGTATATGACCGTGGTGATTGCGATCGAATTATTTTTCTCAATGAAACAAGCATTGTGGAAAAAAATCATGTTATTTGTTCAGAATATCACTTCCTCTCAGACTCAACTATCAGGTGGCTTGCACAGAGCACTGATATTTACCCAATCAGAATGATTGGGGCTATTGTGACACTGGCGAGAAAATTTGGGTCACAACACATTCTCCATATAAAGGATGGAGAGTCGGAAAGTGACAAGGCAATGGTACCGCTTTTCATATTCAGTTTTATTCTTAACTTTCGCGTCTGCATATATGTCAGATAAGTTACACAAATATTGCATTGTTCCATGTTGCAGCTACAATTGTTCGATACATATTCAGATTTGTTTTCGTCAATGGAACAACAATTTCATAGAGGGCAGATTCCATTTATGTTGTTCAAAAATATAACAAAGAAGAAGGATGCTAGAGAAAGGATATTTTAGACAACCCAGGCAACGTTTGTAACAGATTTGCGAGCAGATATAGTAGAGGATCTGGAGAAACTAGCTAGCTCTACAATTGTTGTGCATATACATCAACAAAATCATCCTCACTTTGCTTATAGAAATAGCCTTCAACAAATTTCTGCACCTGTTTACTTTTTCTTTTTTGTTTTATAGGGGAGGGGGGGATGCAGTTGTGTATTATATTGTTCATTATATTAATCCCTTTGCTTGCATTGCTAGGTTGAAGGTATTTTAGTTGCAACCAATGTGTACTCGACCCCCTTTGAGCCTATATGTGAAAAATGCCATTCTGTTGCTTCTGCCTTTGCTTTGATAAGTGATGATACAATTGATTATCTGCGATGCGATGAAAAATGTCCATATATTTATGGACATTGCATCAATGGTGTTATCCGAACCATGGGCAACACAACTGTGCAGTGTTCAGTTAGGCAGCCTCTGTTACAAAATGTGCTTCCTGAATTGGCAGAGTTGTCATCTGAAACGTATCTACACAAAAAGGCAAGTAGTGTCTATATGCTGTGACAACTTCGGATACAGTGAAAATTCACCTTAAATGAGGAAAATGGAATTTTGCATATCGGCTGAAGAAGGGAAAAAAAAAAATCAAACTTTGGGAGGAAACGAAAATACCTCATGTCTCTCTGTAATATTTGTTCAACATCCAAATAAATGTTTGTTTCAAGAGAAAAGGAATGTTCCGACATCTTTTTTTTGTATATCAAATTGTTTGGTGCAGAGGTCGATGGGTTCTACTCAATGGAACCTTCTGGGAACTTTCTTCTGAGTTGTTTAAAGCATGGTTGGTTCTTGGTTATTTGGTTTGTCTGTCAATTTGTATACTGTGGAACTCCACCTCTTATTTGGAGGACATGGAACAATATAGTTGAATTTTTTTGGCCAGCTGGCACGCAGATCCGCCTGATAATTTTTATGGCGTTGTGACACAAATATACTATTTGACTTGTTTTGGAAAATTTCCTTGATTGATGAACTTGGTCAAATTATTGTTGTGAAATAATTTGAAATCAATGAATATATAGTGTGTGAAGTGAAACTGTCCTATCATACCAACAAGAGGCTCTTAATATTCAAATTGATCGTTGTTTTCACAATTTTGCTTATTCGATGAACTTGGTAAAATTAATATCCTAGAATAATTTGAAATCAACGAATATATACTGTGTGGAGTGAAATTGTGCTATCATATGAACAAGAGGGCCTTAAACTTCAAATTGGTCCTTGTTATGCTTGTGGTGATAGAATTTTACAAAAACATTATTTTGTTTCCTGATTTTTTTTTAAAATAAGTGATTTAACATCCTTTAATAATTGAATGTAATTCACTTGTACAATAACAATAGTTAATATTAATATTTTAGTATCTGGAAATAATGTTTTTAGCTGAAGTTAGATAGGATGAGCATTGCTAAACAATTGCAATCTTGAACCCGCCAGACGTGGAATTCGCAAGTCCACCTGCCAATTTGTATATCACGGAAGTCTGGGTGATATTTGCAGGACACTGAACAAAAGAGGTTCAAATTTCAGCCCGCTAGGCCGAGAACCCGCGATCCAAAAAGTGCCCAAGTATGGAACGAGGGATCCACATATTCTCTATAAATCTCTTGTCCATATTTTCTAAAAGTACATGTTTACTATGTATTGCTCGTTTGTCGGAAAATTTTTATATCAGTCGCCCGACCAAATTGTACAAAATTTCTCGTTTAATTAAATTCTGCAATAGAAAAAATTATTATTAATAATTTAGTATTGAAAATCATGTTTTTAGATATGTTAGATAGTTGATAGGGATTAGTATCTATAAACAATGGAAAACTTGAACCTGCCAGCCCTCAAGTCCATTTGTCAATCTGTATATCGCAGAACTCTAAGGGCTATTCAGAGGACAAGGAACAATGAAAACTACAATGTTGAGCCACGTGAACCACAGGTTCGTTTTTCAATTTGTAAATCACAAAGATGTGCATGGTGTTTGTACAACACAGAACAATAGAGGCCCAATTTTCATCCCGCGAGCCCCACAGACCCGATAAAAAAAATTCGCTAGATATGAAATTCATACGGGATCGTTATGGGACAATAAAATTGCAATGTTCAGCCAACCAACCCGAGTCCACCTGTCCACTTGTATATCACGAAAGTTTAGGTTCTATTTGTAGGAGATGGAACAATAGAGACTCTATTTTCGGCGCACCAGACCGCGAACCAAAAACTGCCTAGGTATGGAATGAGGGATCTGCATATGCTGTATAAAATCTCATTCCATATTTTATATAGAGACAATGTCCACAAGTCCGCGTGTCAACTTGTATATCGCGGAAGTCTAGGTGCTATTTGTAGGACACAAAACAATAGATACTTAATTTTCAGCCTGCCAAGTTGCGAACCTGCGATCCAAAAAGTGACCAAGTATGGAATGAGGGATCCACATATGTTCTAGAACAATGTTTTTGTACAACACAGAACAATAGAGGCCCAATTTTCAGCCCGCCATCCCCAGAGCTCCCGATTAAAAAGAATTGCTAAATATGAAATTCATACGGGATCTCCGCATATGCTGTATAAAATCTCATTCCATACCTTATTTAGAGACTATGTCCACAAGTCTGCGTGTCAATTTGTATATCGCGGAAGTCTAGGTGCTATTTGTGGGACATAAATCAATAGATACTTAATTTTCAGCATGCCAAATCGCGAACCCGTGATCCAAAAAGTGCCAAAGTATGGAATGAGGGATCCACATATGTTCTAGAAAAANTGTTTGTAAAGAGAGAAACAATAGATGCCCAATTTCCAGCTCGCCAGCCCCAGAGCCCCCGATAAAAAAAAATGCTAAATTTGAAATTCATATGGGATCGCTACGGGACATTAAAAGTGCAATGTTTAGCCAGCCAGCCCGAGTCCACATATCAATTTGTATATCGCGGAAGTCTGGGGGTTATTTGTAGGAGACAAAACAATAGAGACTATATTTTCGGTGCGCCAACCTGTGAACCCGCGATGCAAAAACTACCTAAGTATAGAATGAGGGATCCGCATATGCTATATAAAATCTCATTCCATACTTTATATAGAGACTATGTCCAAAAGTCCGTGTGCAATTGGTATATCTCGGAAGTCTAGGTGTTATTTGTAGAACACAGAACAATATATACTTAATTTTCATCCCACCAAGTCCTGAACCCACGATCCAAAAAGTGATCAAGTATGGAATGAGGGAAACTTATATGTTCTAAAACACTATCAATTTGTATATTGCGGAAGTCTGGGTGCTATTTGTAGGAGACAGAACAATAAAGACTCATTTTCAGCCCACCAGGCCACGAGCTCATGATCCAAAAAATGCCTAAGTATGGAATGAGGGATCTGCATATGCTGTATAAAATCTCATTCCATGCTTTATATAGACTATGTCCACAAGTCTGCGTGTGAATTTGTATATCACAAAAGTCTACATGCTATTTGTAGGACACGAAAGTCTAGGTGGTATTTGTAGGACACAGAACAATAGATACTTAATTTACAGCCTACCAGGTCGCGAACCCGCAATCCAAAAAGTGCCCAAGTATGGAATAAGGGATTCACATATGTTCTAGAACACTATCAATTTGTATATCGCGGAAGTCTGGGTGCTATTTGTAGGATACAAAATAATAGAGACTCTCTTTTCAGCCTGCAAGACCGCGAGCCTGCGATCCAAAAACTACCTAAGTATGGAATGAGGGATCCGCATATACTGTATAAAATCTCATTCCATACTTTATATAGAGACTATGTCCAAAAGTTCGCGTGTCAATTTGTATATCTCAAAAGTCTAGGTGCTATTTGTAGGACACTGAACAATATATACTTAATTTTCAACCCACCAGGTCCCGAACCTGCGATCCAAAAAGTGCTCAAGTATGGAATGAGGGAAACTTATATGTTCTAAAACACTATCAATTTGTATATCACGGAAGTCTAGGTGCTATTTGTAGGAGACAGAACAATAAAGACTCATTTTCAGCCCGCCCGGCCACGAACCCGTGATCCAAAAAATGCCTAAGTATGGAATGAGGGATCTGCATATGCTGTATAAAATCTCATTCCATACTTTATATAGACTATGTCCACAAGTCCACATGTGAATTTTTATATGACAGAAGTCTACGTGCTATTTGTAGGACACAGAATTCTAGGTGGTATTTGTAGGACACAAAATAATAGATACTTAATTTTCAGCCTGCCAGGTCCCGAACCCGCGATCCAAAAAGTGCCCAAGTATGGAATAAGGGATCCACATATGTTCTAGAACACTATCAATTTGTATATTGCAGAAGTCTGGGTGCTATTTGTAGGATACAAAACAACAGAGACTCTCTTTTTAGCCTGCTAGACCGCGAGCTCGTGATCCAAAAACTCCCTAAGTATGGAATGACGGATCCACATATGCTGTATAAAATCTCATTCCATACTTTATATAGAAGCTATCCACAAGTCCGCGTGTGAATTTGTATATTGTGGAACTGTAGGTGCTATTTGTAGGACATAGAACAATAAATACTCAATTTTCAGCCTGCTAGGCCACGAACCCACGATGAAATGCAATGTTCAGCCAAGCAGCCCATAGATCCTCCTGTCAATTTATATACCGTAGAAATCTGGGTGCTATTTATAGGACACAGAACAATAGAGACTCTTTTTTCAACCCACAAGGTCGCCAACCCGCGATAAAAAAAGGGCCTAAGTATGGAATGACTCTTTTTTATATTGCTCGTTTGTGGAAATACTTTTATATCACTCGGTCGACCATATTGTGAAAAATTTCTCGTATAATTAAATTTTGCAATATAAATATTTAACAGTAATAATTTAGCATAGGTAAGGTTGTGAATTTGTATATCGTGGAATTGTCAGTGCTATTTGTAGAGCGCAGAATAATATATGCCAAAATTTTTGCCCGCCAGCATGAGAACCCCCGATCCAAAAAAGTGGCTAATTATGGAATTAATACGGAATCGCTAAGGACAAAAAAACGCAATGTTGAACTAACCAACCCGCAAGTTCGCCTGTCAATTTGTATATCGCATAAGTGTAGGTGCTATTTGTAGGACACCGAAAAATAGAGGCTCAATTTTCAGCCTGCCAGGCCGAGAACCATCGGCCCTTCACGTGCCTTGGGTATATCTTTACCCGACCGCTTTTCATACTTTGGTATTTCTTGGAATCGGTTTCGGCATTGCTGCTTCTTTCGTACTTGTTTCCAGATATGAAATAATTAAGCTTTAATGCTAGTATCCATCCTGTAGCAACCGTTAAAACTGTCATTAATGTTCGGAATTCCGGAGAAGATTTGTCATTAGTACGAATTAAACTAAGATTTGCCCAGAAGCATGTTATCCTTTCGAAGTATTCATTTCAAAGGCCACACAATATTTTTTTTTGTGTGCCGACGGGTTGGTGCTTTTAAGAAATTTATGATTCTTAATCTCTTTTCTCTGTCACCACCACGTTTGCACTTTTTTCTAATTGTGCAATTAGTGAGTTGTGATGGTCACAACTCATTCCACATGAACCCTGGAAATTGTCATTGATCAGCGAAAGGCTTGAGGAGATATTCCATTGATACACATTAAACCATAATTTGCGGAGGCTTATATTATCCCTCCCCAATTTTCATTTCAAACATCATCTCGACCAAATGGAAATTCTAAATAACTTTTGGGAGCAGTTCTCTCCACACACAGTAAACACATTGGGGAATAATGGCCAGAGGTTCCACTATTCTAGGGAATATTGTTACTATTCATCTCCCTCCGCCCAGAAGAAAAAAGGAGATGGTCCCTTGGTACACCGAGAGATATATTTCAAGCCAAAAAATTCCATCACAACCCTAACTGGTCAGAGAAACTACTCAACTGCAGTCATTGCTATCGCAGAAGTTGATGCCATGAATTCCAAGCCGGAAGAAGATGATCTTATGGATGATGATACGACAATGGATGATGGTAATGCAGAGAATCTTCCCACTCCTGCGCCCAAATTGAAATCAACCATAATGAACGGACCTTCCTAGCTCAGTGATCGCAGTCAT